>KZ808881.1:5327-20824 GCA_000696205.2 Oncopeltus fasciatus
AGTGAGATAACTAGCCTGTCCTTGTGGTGTAATGGTCAGCACGCGAGGCCCGGATAGCAAGAGATCCAGGTTCGATTCCTGGCGAGGACAGATAGTTTTTTATTTTCTGTTCCCTCTCATTAATTATTTATTAACTCTAACATTGTCTGCTATGTCAGTGTGGGACCTTTTCCTGATGAATCCATGAGTGATCCTCAGGACTTGACTTGAACCATACTAAATTTGCTCAGGGCAAACCAACTACTACAACGTACTGATCTCTGTAAATGGTTTTTATGAAACGTTTTATTAACAAAACACCATTCATAGCCGTCCGTATTTTTTTAATCTAAATCACACAATCTAAAATCATTAATTCACTCCGCCATTTCAGAAACTAAGAATAGGATAAAACGAAACAATCTGAAAAAATAACAGCCCACCTTGAACAAACTAATAACTAAAGAGCTTCCTTTGTATAAAACAGACGATACTTCTCAGTACAATTACATGCAACACTGATTACTTTTAATATATTCATATTTCTCAATATAAAACATCACATTTATTGGTAAACATAGAATCTTGAAGAAAAAGAAAAAAAAACTACTCGTTTTATTTAACGATTGTAACACGGATGTTGGTTTTACAAACATTTCAGGGAGGAGACCCCCCCCCATAAAAAAAAAGAAAAAAATTGACAGGCGGCTGGCAGATCAGTAAAATACTTAGATCACTTTTTGTTTAGATTAGTATTTTTCTTAGACTTGTCTTTTGAAACAATCAAAAGAAGTATTTTATAATTGTAATATTCTAAATATTTTATCTTCAATTTGGAGTGATAATAAGATTTGATGATAAGAAGATAGTTTCTACAATAAGGTAAGAACTTTCTAAGTACTTTTTAAACAATAGATTATATAAATAATTCATTCATTTATTAATATTTTAAGGCTAGATGAAGAGTAACAAAGACCAGATTGTCCCGTAAAATAAATCCATCACAGCGCCTCATAAATCAAATCACTGATCAAGCATCGGGAGGCCCGAATGCAGGGGTGATTTAGTCNTTTTGTAATTTTTATTATTTTATTATTATTTCAAATGTGCTATGATGTGCATCTGTTATGTTTATCTTCTTGGCTACTCATTGACACTATCAATCCAACTTTATGCAAATTGCTTTGTTTACAACTTTCAAATCCTGATTGGAAATTGAGTATGACTATTAATCTACTATTATTTCACTTAATGAAAGCATTAGGGTTAAATCGGGGGATACACTTAACCAACTCTCCAAGTCCATTCTCCAATTTATTCTGTATTATATAAAAATATTACAAAATTAGAAAATAATAGTTTTTGCCTTTTAAGTTCAATAAATATATTTTGTAACTCTAAAAAAAATATCCATGACTTTTCAATTCGGTCTCTCACTGAATCATTTATAAAACATAAAATGTTACACAAGCTCTACTTTTAGCTTCTCTTACATGGGATAGGTAATGATTTCTCTGAAGTGCCAAGGCACTAAAGCTTGATTTATTTGAAGAAAATTGCTTAAATGTGGGAAAGATTTTCTATAATGACAAATAAACAAATTTTGAGCCAGGCTTTCTCTTAAAAACTCAACTAGCTAGTGACTAATCAACAAAATACATTACAAATTTGGCAAACTATACTCAATAATAGAATTTCCTGGTGATTTACAATAAAAATCTGGATTGACCGTCTCTTAACTATGCCATAATGTCTCATAAAATAAAAGTTAATTACAAATAATATTAATTAAAGTTCAAATATAAATAATAAGACATTGAATGGTCAATAACTGAGTAAAAAGAAAAGTAAAACACATATTATGTTCAAGTAAATATTAGGTATTTTACATAAATATTGTGGTTAAGCCCTCTTCTGTAACACCACTCTCTGCTTGATTTTTTTTTTTTTTCATAAAGTATTATTATTATAATAGTAACATAGAAAATTGAAATATGAACTTAGTGAATTGAAAAGCCTAGAAGAAAATTACATTTCCTGCTAATGTTATCATTCCTGCTGTCCAAAAACTATACAGCTTTTACTCTTCTATGCCCTATATACACTTTGTATCCAATTGTGATCTGTCAGGCATGCCACTTGTAGAGCTTTCACAAAAGTTGTGGTATCTCTCCCTATACAGCCACCCTCAGAAATCAAGGTAAAAATAGCACAAATGCAATCAGGGTACTTTATTACTTATACATTTTTAAAACTAAAATCATACCTTAGGATTACTATACTTTACTTATGGCAAAGTAATAAGTATTTTGAGAATCTTTGGCTCTCAAGGATCTCTCTCAAAAGGCAATATTGCCGAAATACCTAATTACCCCAGTTCAATATAGTAACTCATATCTGATCAATGGATGTTTACAAAAGTAATTGTCTCTAAAGCAAGTAAGCCCACATAGAAACCATCCACACCCTGGAAATTTCAAATATTTTTAAGACAAAAAAAATATTAAGTCATGGATCACAAAGAAATTTAGAATTTTTTTAAAATAAAGGAGTCCTAAATAGATTTTTAGCAAAATCAGTGAAAAGAAACGTGCAGTTCAGAAGAGGCCATTAATAAAAAACAGATTAAATAATTTTTGGGCTTAATAGTTTTCTTAAGGCACAGCTTTGAACACATTTTCTAGGAAAGGTCATTGATTTTGTGTTAGAAGAATTAAGGTTTGAGAAATAAAAGGTAAGTTTACACTTACTATTTTGTTTGGGATTAGCTGCTTCCCCACAAAAAACCCAAAGAAGAAAAAAAGTGTCAGCTGGTGCCTTCTGAAAATAGCTAAGCCCAAATAAAAACAATTAAATGTGAAAGAAATCTTAATTCTTTCATCGCCTAATTGACAAGTTTTACTCACTGAAGAAATAAATAATTAAAATATCAAGAAGAAAATATATATTTTTTACACAACTATTGATAAGGCAAGGTTTAAAAACCAATTGAATTTTCACAATAAAACAAGTTGCCCTGTTTAAATATTGACATAATTAAACACATAATCGATAGAATATTTTTAATAAAAAATACTTGTGATTAGCCTATTATATACTTCATGTGTGTGTTTGTGTGTATTAAATTGAAAATATTATTAATATAATTAAATATATTATATTATATATTTATTATATATGTTCCACTCTAAGTGGACAAAAGCCTAGCTTGATAATCCAGGAGCAATATTGCCCTAAAAATATTGCCAAGAACAAAATGTTCTAGCTATTGCAGGCCATTTTGACATTGGTAGTTTGAATTTAGTAGGTTAAAGTTATTACGCTTGTAGAACACAAACTACATATTACATTATCTATCAGTACATAAACACTCAAATCTGTCAAAATATATAATATTTTCTGCATCTCTCTCGATCTATGTGTGTCTGTGTGTGCGCACGCATGTGTGGGTGTGTGTTTTTTATACTTCTGATGAGTGGTGCAAGCATAAACAAGTATTCTTTAAAAAAAAATAATTATGCTGTAAGATTAATAGGTGCTGTTCTAAGATTCTCTTTAAATGTTAAGCTAATCTACTTCAATACAATTTTCCTATTTTTTGAGCATTAAAATAGACTAGAGCACTAACCAATCTACAGTTCCATATAAGTAATTTATTAAAGTTGATAATATACATAAAAATTATATGTATTATCTAATTCAGTAGGTAGGGTAACTGCCTTTATTTCTTTAGAAAATTTAGTACACCACACACATATACTTACATGTGTGTAAATATATAATTATAGATACACAGATACGAATCTTAAATATTTACATGTACTATCATATTGAAACTTGGTATCTTCTGAAAAATGTAATAGCATTTCAAATTTTAATGTTAAAATTTTAAGAATTTCGATATTTTGTGAATTTCAATTGAACAATAACCTATAACTGGTTAATCAAAGTTGGCCATAATAATCATCATTATAAATTCATTTATTATTTTATACATTTTATAAACAAAATAATAATTAATTTCTTAATTCAACCAATATTGGTATAAAACTTTGAATGAAATCCTAATACAGAATCGGAAACACTGAAATCTCTAAATGATGATAAAAAATAGATGAGGAATGGAGAATATAAATAAAAAACAGACATTATAGAAATTACAGCCATTTTATTTATAATTGAACTTGCATTTTTACCAAATTTAAACCAATACAATAAAAAACCTTTACAAATGGAGAGTTTTTGACTGTATAGATTATTAGTAGATATTTTTTTGTTGGGGTTCAGTCAAATTAGATAAAAAAATACAATTAAAAAAAATTTTATATGCCTTTTTCAGGGCTATCATGAAGGAGGGATGAATTCAGCCATGAGTATGGGATCCTGGTGACAGGACGTCCCCTCTCGCTTTATGATAGCCCTGAAGATGGCTTAGAATGTAAGCCGAACAGATAATTAATTACAATGACAGATAATTGCAACTATTTCATTGGCAAAAAATACACTTTTTTAAAATTGTATTTCTTGGATCTACCTTGACCGAACCCCAACAAAAAACATTACTAAAAAACCTACTTATAAATACATACACATATACATTTTTCAAAACTATATAAATATTTGACATTTTAATATATATATATATATATATTCNATTCAATTACACCTTTATTCAGGGATAACAGTGACTTTGAATAAATAATATACAGATTCATCATTAACAAAGGTCACTAAATATTTCTATTTACTTTTAGAAACCTAAGAAGAGAGTATCAAGTAAAAAAAAAAAAAAGAAAAAAATAAATAATTCAGGATTTGAGGAAACTAAAGCAGATTTCCAATGTTTCATTGAAGACGGACATGGATTAAGTTATATGATTTATTTAATCTTATAACCGGGAGGAGGTAAAATATAGCTGGCTCTGGAATATTCGGTAAAGTTTATGTAGTAGTAAATAACTGACATAATAATTTAAAATTTTATAAAATAGGTCTATTTTTTTTATTTTTTTATGATGGTTGCGAAGTTCATGACAATTAGGGTTACTAATCGCAACCAATTCTTCGCACTCTACCGTCTTTTACTTGCAGAGCTCCATCTTCGGAGCTTAGTCACTTTTTGTCTTCGTCTTGGCGGCACTAGGTGGACTAATCAATGATTCCATTACACTCAGCAAGTAAAGTATATAAAAAGTGCGAAGAATAGGTTATGATTTGATAACTCTAATTATCATTTTTCACCAATCAAGATCAATAAACTTTATCGTAACATAACTTATGACGAAGACAATGCGTTTAAGTATTTTAAACTTCCACTAATCGGATTTCTTTAAATAAAGTTCAACTTCAAAAGGGTTTAAATGACATAATGGTCCTCTTTAAAATGACTTAAAAATATTTGAAATGTTTATTTAAAATGCATTACCTAAAATATGATCTATACAACGCAACTTCCCCGCTCCACAAATAGGTGTATCATTTTTATCTGAAAACATAACAATCAAACAAATGTAAAAATAAATTAAAAACTTGTTAATCATTAACTATCAATTCTTGATTAAAAACTATTTAAGAATCCATTGAAGCACCGTCAAGTAACTGTAGGGCATACAAAATGAAACACTAATAAAATTAAGAAAATGTAAGTCTTAATCTCTTTCTGTGCCAGAAGCTTCTTATGTGAATTTGAATAATTAGCATATGAATAATTTGAAAAGAGTGTAGCATTGTAAAACCGTATACTACTTTTTATTTTTTGGTTATACTAATTTAAGACATTTTTTTATATGTAAACAAAAAAAAAGTAATAACGTGTTTCTAAAAAAAAAAGAGGATAAAAGATGCAGAGTAATAAAGCCAATGAGATTGATCAATAACATTAAGTTGAATCTTGTGGAGATTCTTGAAATCCTTGAATAATCAAAATATCAGGTAAATAATCTGATAATAATCGAAGATGGACAATGTCCGAAAGCGCTCGCAAACAGAAGATGGTTTGCAGAAACCAATGAAGACGGATAATAGAAGGTATGAAGCAAAATATCAATTATGAATTGGTAAAAAATATTTTGATATTTATACCTATAAAAATATTATAAACGAATAGAAAGATAGTGTAAATTTTAGCAGTTTCCCGGTAGGAAATCAAGCTATTCATTTTGGCACTTTTTAGGAAAAGCTAAAAATATAGTTCTTAGAATTGTAAATATATGTATACTTATGTCTGTATGAACTTTAGAATTTTTGATTTCTAAAGAAATAAATCCAAATTATCAATTTAAGCTAATTTAAATTTTTTTTCGGTAGGCCATTGATTATTTCGTCAATGCATGTGCGAGTGATTTAGAAGAATAGAATATTGAAAAATAGTTTAAATATTTCTTATACACATGTTGTTTTATAGGAATTGATGTGTGTGAAATATAATTGTAGGACAATTATTCTTTTTTATATTTTTTATGAATAATTCACTTAATAGAAGATATTTACGAATGCCACTACAAGAAATGATCATTACCATCATCCCATCTTTTTAAATACAGAAATCAAATTTTGGTAATGAGTTTTTTTATGGTCGAAATCTGGCAGATAGAAGAATGACCTTTAGAGAAATGCCAATTTGTTTAATCGGTTAATACCTTCTGAATAGACAAAAGGGAATCAAATTAATCTTGTCAGGTTTCAGCCATAAGCAAACACATTAACATCGAATGCAGAATTTAACTTCTGTATTTAATACAATTTATGTGGGAGGGGAAGCGATATTCAATTCTACTAGTCGCATTATTAAATATCTTCCTTTATTTGATTTTTCATAAAAATATGTTAGAGGATAATTTTGCAAAATTACATTTTACACCAATCAATTGCAATATGTTATGACAACATAGATATAACGAAGAATTTTAAAATTTTGCAATGTTTTTTCTTCTCTCTACCACTCGTTCCACGCTCCCAATTATAAATATTAATGAACCTATAGCTGAATAATAAAAAAAATTTTGAATGCAAAATTTTCAAATTTTAACCTTGAAAGTTACGAAGAATAAGCCAAAAATAAATTTCGATAAATATCTATATTTACTTATCTATAAGTACATTTATACAAATGAATTTTAAAGCTCTTTATTTGTTTTTTTTTTATTTAAAAAAATACAGTCTTGCATGTCGTAATTCATAAATATCTTTTTTTTGATAAGCGGTTTTCGTAATAATGTTAAAGAACACGGTCTATAAACGTCTCGAAACTGAAACAAAAATGTAGATATGAATATTATAAACTTTGATTTTTCTTCAAACGGTCCCTCCTCAATACTCGAAATTATATTATATTATATGTTTTTAATATGTGTTTTTTGTAAAAATTGTTATAGAGTATAAATGTTTTAAAATTATATTTTACGTTATATTTTGTTTCATATATTTTACAGAAGATTATAATAACGAAGATATTAGATTTTTAATAATGAATTAATTGTGGTACGCAATCCCACGGTAAATTGACTACAAGAAATGCACAGCGAGGCAGAAAAAAAAAATCTTACTATCTCAGCAGGGTTCGATTCCCGGCTGAGGTAGTGAGATTTTTTTTCTGGCTCCCTGTGTATTTCTTGTAATTAAAATTTTAAATTTCCGATATCAGCCATTAAGGATATCAACTTATAGAATGCGTTGATATACATAGCAACGCTTTGCAAAACGAAGATTAAATACTGAATTTGGATTGAATATTTTAATATTACAAATGCTAGAGCTCGTACCAACAAATACATGTATTTTTACCAGACCACAATCTGAGTAGTTCTTTAAGAATGTAGGATCATTGAAGATTCCCCTGCAGAAAATACGCTAAAACATATTTTTGGGGGTTGAATAGACCTTGTCTAACAAAACATGCCTAGCCCTTATTTTTAATTTCATAAATCCCTAATTTTCTAGGAGTTCGCTACTTACTTTATATTTGCTTATTTCACATTTAAAGTAACTATATTTTTAAAATATATTAAAAATATATATTTGTATACGTGGAAACTGAAGTGGAACGCAGTGACAGTTTTCGAGAGTGATATTTGCCTCGCATTCCATCTCGCAGTTGTGCTGTGTATAGATCTGGAAGAAGTCAAGACTTCTTTCTGTCTGGAAATAGCAACCCCTTTCTTCCGGCTTCCAGGATTCCAGGGCTGGGTCCGTTATATAAAGCTGGGGTGTCACGTAGAGTGTCATATCCATGTTCTCCTCCCCGTAGAACAAGACGTGAGGAGTCGATGGCATCTCTGCTGGATTGTGCACGTATATCTAGAAGAATTGGAAGAAGTAATGTGCATACTTAAAGTCTTGCCACCAAACTGAAGAACAAAACATAAGGATTATATGCTACAATAATTGTAAATTATTTATTTTACAGCCTAGAATATAGTAGATAGTACCTCTGATGGGTTATTCTTTTGGTAACAAAAAAAAAAAGTAAGGAATTTCAAATCTTCAGGTTAAGACGATATATAGGGCTGAAAGTCTTAGGTTCAAGAATGCGATCATGTTCACAATCACAGCTGTGTTGAGAAGGACTAAATGTAATGCCTTATGGATCATACAGATTTACAGGGTGAATGTTTACATAATATTTTATCACTAATTTCCCAATTACTTAAGCAAAAAACAAAACAAAAAAAAACAATAAAAAATACATGAGTTTTTTGCGTTTGTAACTCAGACACCCGTACTGGGAATTACTGGGCTCTGAATATTAATTCATAGATCTTCTTTTATAAAATAATAAAATCGCGTGAAGATAGGAGTAAATTCAATTTTACGAAAACTTTTTTCAGTAAAAAGGAAATTTTTAAATGTTTTCTTTTATTCTTATTCATCTTTATATTTTTTAGCCTTTGCTTAGAGGCGAACACGAACTGCATTCTTACAGGTTTACCTTCGAATCTTATTGCTGAATATAGATAAAATTATTTTTTGTCTAAGTGCACACAATGCCGGAATCTGTCTCTGTCACACAATGCCTTTATGATCAACATTCTTGATTTCTTTTTATGACTCGATTAAACAATGGATTCCGTCTATTTAAGTGGGGCTAGAAACAATTTAAAACGAAGGAAAAGCCATTGTCCACAGAAAACTTACGAAGAGTCCCTGACCTCCTCTGCTGCAGCTGCTAAGGTAGTCCGCTAGTAGGAGATCCAAAAAGAAGACCACCATGCTGCCCATATTGTTGCCTGAGAGTCGCCATGGTGGGCTTCCTGGTGGATGACCACCATCGCCTCTGTACCCTGTGTCTGGGCTCCAGTGGACATCCCTCTCCAACCAGCCGTCTTTCCATTGGTTTAATCTGAACATAAAAAGTCATACTCACTGGAACATCTTAAACTATAACTATACTGTTTTCCCATATTTCAATAAAGATGGACATAAAAAAAATTATAATTAATGAGTAATCCCCTTTTATTCTAAAATTAGTGAGTTCTTCACAACCCTATTTTTTTAAAACTTTTATTTATTTATTACATTCTGTTAAGTAAAAAAATATTTGAAATTTGATTACAATGAAAAGTAAAAATGGCATTCAATGACAATCACATGAGGAGAGAAGGTGACCAATGACACCACTCTCAAACAACCCTAATTAAATCTGCTTTTATAACATGAAATGGCCAACCATTATCAACTTTCATTTAAATATTTTCAATCCTTAATCGGAGTTGTAGAAAAGCTCTTGACAACAAACATCTCTCCTTGATTTTCTACATCACCATAATATATAACTAACCAGACTGATTGAAGCACACACACACATATATATGCGATGAAAAAACATCATGAGTACAGAGTTTTATTGCCATTTCAAATTCTACCAAGAGTGCGGCCTTTACGAGAAGTGCACTGCCACAAGTCTTCGTAGCTTCGTTTCACAGTAAGATACCTCACTATATTAGGATACAAAAAATGTCTTTCTGAAAAACTGTCAAGAAGGTCATGGGAACAAATTAGAGACTCAGGATTGAAGGGTATAGGTTATAGGTTAGACAAGTTCATCGACACTTGAGGAGGAAAGAAGTGATTACTACAGGAACTATCCTATTGCCAAAGATACCTGCCGACTGTGGAAGGCGACAAGAAGATTCCTGAAGATCTCTCCTCCTGTAGCTCTTCTGAAGATGTAAAATCCTCTGGTGGCCGCTGATGAACTGAAAGCCAAGGCCGTAACACCTTTTTTTCCTAAGAAAGCTTCACATTAAACAATGTAGACTTTGCAACTAGTAAATTCTAACTATCAAACTCCTACATCTTTAGGGGTCACTTTCTGTTAATGCCAGATGGAAAGGAAGTCTAAGACAGTTAAAAGTTTAATATCAGAAATTTGTTTAACTAAAGAAGATAAGTTTACTATGTTAGAAAATAAGTTGACTGAAAACTCTACTGCCGTAAAAAATAAGTTAATTGAAAACATGAAAACACTACTACCCTAGAAAATAAGAATTCTATTGCTAAAGATAAATTGTTAAACCTCTTGGAAAATAAAAAAGTATCAGAAAACACTAATTCTTTAGAAGATTGTTTAGTTACTATAGATACTAGTTTTCAGAAAAAAGTAAACTCTATTCAAAATGAATTAGAGGATCGGCCAGCCCAGCCACATGACGACTCATAAGTCTCCAGGGAGGAAGACACCTGTCAGCCTGCTGCTGTTCCAACAAATCTGGCGCACGTGTTTCCGGCCTTCAACTGGAAGATGGCCTAGAGGATTTCAAGACGGCGGCTATGGTCCACGGATGGTCGCTTGGGACAAAGGCTTAGTACCCATGTCTGAGACTCAGCAGGCCTAACCTTTTGGCCGGGATAGCTTAACTAAGCCATATGAATCTGGTTAAATATAAGTAACCCTCCAAAAAAAAAAAAAAAAAAATGACCATGTATTTTTTCACGAGGAGATTTAGGTGTCGCACCCTGCGATAGTTGTGAAGGAAAAATCTGTAAAGATTAAAACACATGGGGCCAATACTTAATGAGGATTGCAAGAGTGGAGTAGCAGAGAACTGTTACTTGTCTTAAGTAGCAGTCACAGTCAGCTGCTTATTTAGCTGAAGATCTTAGATAAGTGTTTAGAAATTTATTTTAGTCATTAATAATTTATTCTAAGAAAAATAAGAAAATACCCGTCAGGTCGGAGCTCCATGTTTAAACAGATTTACCATGTTTTATTTAATTTATTAAATATTTATATAAATAAGAGTAAATGACTAAATTTAATTTACAAGCCGGAGTTAACCATATGCGGAAAAGGTATGGGCACAAAGCTTTGCTCTAGCCTGTACGAAAAGTTACATTCGTAAATTTCTTCCCAAACAAGTGTTTTCGTAAAAAAGTTATGGAACAAACTTTATAGGACATAAATGTCGTAACGTTAACGATCCTTAATCGTTTTACCTACACTTCTCCGCTAAGTTCCTCTCTAGTGTTACCCCCCCCCCCCCTTCCAGACCCTCTTCTTAACTATTTGTTGCAATGTTCCCTTTGGTCCAGGGTACGTTACTCATAGCGCTGGTCCACTGAAAAGTCCTAAGAACCGGTATAGCCTCTACTTAATGGACGGTTTTTCCTCCCAGAAACTGTATTATGTCAACGACTATAGAGGAGTAAAGCTTAGGTCGCCAAATCACTCCAGGAGATTCTACAGCCAATGACCTTACCGCTCATTGCCCTCTCTGGCTTGTACTATTAAATTACTCTTTTGTTCAAATTCATGTACATCCTTAATAAGGCACATGAAACTTCTTTCCTTACACAACTCTTAACTCTCTTACTTCTAGCATGATATTCGCCATTCTTATTTAGCTTCTTATAAAACAATCCATATTTACACAGAAGTGGAGGGTCTGAAGATCTGGCTCAGAGGCAGCATGTTGAAGGACAGACACGCTCCTTGCTGTGATAACATTGGCTGAATGTAGGAACAAGGCATGCTGAGCACTGTGGACGACCAATCAAGTACGACTATCTGCTTTTCACACACGTCATAGCCGGTGACCGACTGCAACATAATAGAATTTAAAAATAAAATATTTGCGCATTAAAGATATAGTATGTACAGGATTCAAGTACATACTTCAAAGATGTCCCGCACTACATTTGGATCAAGCGTGTTAGAACCAGGTATTTCGGGAAAAAATCGGCAAATATATTTAGCAACTTCCAGTTTTTTGCTTCTGAAACAAAACATAATACTATATAATTGATTAATCTAAAATTACTAATTCATAAACCAGTATTAAATATATTAGTCTTTACAATATAGGCATTTTCTACAGGATTAAATATTCCAATCCTTTGTTCGTGGTTTGCATGAAATAATTAAAGAAAAAACCATGACGGTATAATTACTTCAGTTCTGAAAGTATTTAATTAAAAATAAATAAACATTATTTCAGCTTTTTAGCTGATTTTCGGATGATTTTATGTTTTGGCGACTCTTTCAATTGCAAGTCTTGGCGTCTTACTGCCTTTCATAGCCGTCTATTGTGCCACCTTTCAGACCATTGCAGAAAGGTCAAAACTCGAAATTACATTCTTAAATGTCTTCGTCAATAAACGTTTTAAAAAAATCGTTATAGAATATAAATGTAATTAAATTACATTTTGCAACAATTTTATTTTACTTTATAAATATGTATTTGATTGTGGTTTATTATCCCACGTAAATTTTAAACAATTAAAGTGAGGGAGTAGAATAAAAAAAATCTATCGGTCCCAGCCAGGACTCGAGCCTGGATCTCCTGCTTGCCGGGCCGGTATGCTATCCATTGCACCATCGGGGCGAGCTATATAACTTATTAAATTCTATTCCCTCTCATTAATTGTTTAAAATTTACGTGGGATAATAAACCACAACCAAATAAATATTTATTAAGAAAAGTTAAAAAAGGAAAGGACGAGAGTCGACAAATAGCTTGATAATGTAAGCTCCTTCGAGTTTTAGACGATGTATTCGTCTTTTTTGTGGTTAGGCTCTCGCTAGTGTGGTGGGAATTTAATAAGTTATCTAACTCGTCCCGGTAGTGCAATGGATAACATACCGGAGATCGAGGTTCGAGTCTTGGCTGAGACAGATATATTTTTTTATTCTATTCCCTCTCATTAATTGTTTACAATTTCATTTCATTTTATTTTATATATTGTAATGCTAATATATACNACGTCTCTTCCAGCTCCAAGGAATGCTATTTCAAAATACATTAAGAGTAAGTTCGTCGTTCTTTACCGTACTTTTCCGTAAGCACATTTTAATCCTCAAGTATTTTAGTTTTCTCTGAGAATACTTTTGCTATTTTGTCATGACATGTGAGGCTGAGTGGTCGAATGATGCTGGAAGTGTGGTTTACGATTATGTTTATGAACACTCTACTGGCAATAACAAATTCGAAATAACTTACACACATACAATTTTGAAAGGACTATATAAATAGTTAATCCAATTCGAAGAGCTGTTGAAATTTTTCAAAAGTTGCCTCATGGCAGCAATGTAAATAGCTTGATTTTCCTGAAGGAAATCTGCTAAAACCAAGCTTTCGCTTGTTTAAAAAATACTTGTTTTTATGTTATTATATTATTTATTTTCTTTAGTTAAAAAGAAAAAAAACCCACATGCCAAATTCCACTTCTGAACGAGGTAGATGGTAAGGCTGTTATTTTATAATCCATGTTTTATGTCTAGGAAGGGAAGAGAGGACAGACTATATAGATGACCTACCTATTGGTTCCGGCGATGTGACTCAGGTCAGGCTGCCATGGCCGGAAGCCCTCAATGATATCTCTTAACCTACTGAAGCGAGTTAGCTGTCGTACATAATAAATATATGTGATTTTTATCAAATTCATCAATGTGAGTATATATATTTATACATTATACACTTTTCCTAAAGTAATGCGAAATATAATAAGAAATGTAAGACTCATAATTGGAGTTAAATTTTTCGACCAACAAGTTTTATGAAGAAAGGATTATCAGGAATTCGGTCTTGGTAGTTGAAGAATTAAAAACTAATTTGTTACAAAAAAAAGTTTTTAGTTCTTCAACTGCCAAGACCGAATTCCTGATAATCTTCTCTTCTTAAGAATTATAATTTCAGCTTTAATGATATTCTACCATGCACAACCAATAGAAGTCACTACAAATCCTTACATATTTTCCGGGAGTTCCGTGGTGTTCCCCAAGACCTGGGACAGGTTGAGTTTGGACGGCCTTATCTGGCTGTCCGGGCAGATTGTGACCGCGGGGAAGGGGATTTCTTCCACGGAGCTGGAACTCGAATCGAAAGTTATCAGAACTGAGTATCCCAAGTATCTGTTCACTAATTCCACAATCTCAGCGAACACTGTTAGATACACAAGAATCAGAGCAATCAGCCAGTAGAACCTGCAATGGAATTTTCAAATTTCAATTTATAAATCAAAGGAAAATTTTGGATGAGAACAATGAACTAATTAAATTGAACTTTAGTTAAAGGAGACAACGTTATAAAACTATATAATTTTTATGATAACTATTATAATTTTTTTAATGAATGAACACATTAGAATAGAACTCTTATGTAACATACCTTTCATAAATAGGACGGTTTGACTCCGAGAGGTATTTGAATCCGTGCAGTGTTGTGGTATCGCAGTACTTCCGAACACACGTTAGGAAAATTGATATCCTCGAGGGGCGGACAGCAACTGGGACGTCTGCCGATTCGTTGGCCTGGAGTGATTTTCCATTCTGAGAACAGTGTAGAGATCTCAACAAAAAGAAAAAGAATAAGTCCTTTCACGCAGGGGCTGAGCAATGGAAGGAGATTTCCCATGTTTCATTCACAGATAGATATAAATGAGGGTAAATGACAAAATTTAATTCTAAGCATTGGGGAACTGTTAGAAGAACTTAACTGTTAGGTATAACGGAACATAAATAGCTCATCCAATATAAGATCTGTTAAAATTTTTCAAAAAATTGGCTCATGGTAGCAACATAAATTGCTCGATTTTCTAAAATTTACTCTGAGATCTTCCTATAGGGACTAGCCTTCAAGGCTGAAGAGGGGAAACCCGCGCCCATTGGAGCCACATTCGTAAATATCTTCCTCAATAAATTTTTTTTTCCGTATATATTTGAAGGAACGTAAACGTTAGAAAATTAAATTTTACACCTATTATAATCGATAAAATTTTTCGTAACTCAAATAACGACGAAGGAATCATGATTATCAATTCCCTTAAAACCCTCTCTCTTTCATCCGATTCCAACAAAATATAAATAATTTTGAGGATCAGAATTGAAAAGCATAAATACTGAACTTGGTTTCTCTATTTGTTTTTTAACAAATCGAGAAACTAAATTCAGTATTTCTCTTAATATGCTTTTTAAAAAAAAAAATGTTTTTGAATTTAAGAGTCTTAAAACAATATTTTAGAACAATTAAGTTCTCTCTCTCTCTCTCTCTCTCTCTCTCTCTCTCTCTCTCTCTCTCTCTCAT
>KZ808881.1:39063-69508 GCA_000696205.2 Oncopeltus fasciatus
ATATATATAGACAAAAACTTTTACATAAATAGGATATTTTATGCTTTCAATAAATGCCAAAATCTGTTAAAAGCTGAACTTCAAAAGCTTGATCTGATTACAAAATTAACCTTAGCAAACTTTGGTAGCAGTAGGGAAGTAAAAAGTTCAGAAGTTTTTTTCCAGTAAGCATTACTTCAAGTGGGAAATAAATGTATTTTTTCTCCATAGGATTTTCTTCAATTCAGATTCCGCTGAGTCAATATAATTAGATGTGACTTATAGTTTTTTTAAATTTATTTTACTACTAAAAATTTAAAAAGTCCAGCATTCTATTATCAATTATGTAGATAGATAGATATTATTGTTTAGTACGATTTCTCCAAAATATTAAATACTTAGGAAAATAAAATATTCTAGTTAAAAAACACACATCCATACATACACACAAAGTTGTATGAATAAATAAATAAATAAATAAATATATATATATATTGTGTGTAAAAAATAAAGTACAAAATCACTGACCATACCTGTAAAGGTTCATCAGAAGTTATAAAAGTGGAAGCAAATATTGTCATAAGAGCACCTAAAACTTGATCTGTTTTAAGTCTCTGAGCAGGCTCCAGGACAAGAAGTTTTTTTATAAGATTCACCATACCCTCGCTCACACGTCCATCACTAAACAAAAAACAAATGTAATTATAAAATAATTTACTGATGAACTTTCATCATAATAAATAGTTCACAAAATGATTTAAACAGGATAGATATTTCAAACAAATATTTAATCAAAAATTCTCTTGAATAATAAAACATTAATTTCATTTAAAAAATTTTAAAATAAACATTTAGCAATCCTATATGACAGTAAATACACGTCTAACCCATGGTTTCCATCTAGTTGGTAGTAGACGACCCGCATGTGGCCTGCATGGAGATCTTCTCACAGTGGACCACATGATGTTGCGAGAAAATAAAAATTTTAATAAGATAATTGAATATCTTAAATAAATCAAATTATACCAAAATATATTAATCAATTTACAAATCTTACTTGTCTGTGATAAATTTAGTGATAGTTCTAAACATAAGTGATATTTGACTATTAAATGAACTTAACTATTTTAATTTTATTGAATTTTATATTTACTATTAGATTATTGTTTATTTATTTATTTACTATTATTAGTTGTTTAGAGGATTATTAAAGTAACAATTATTACAATACAGTGGGATGTTAACTCTTGCCTTCTAATCACAATTTAGATGTGATATTTTAAAGTAATAATTATAATATATTTAGGATTAGTATTAGGATCAGGTTATAGGGCGATCAACATCATGGTTATTACGCCCTTATAATACATTTATAAAATATTATTAAATACTTAAANTATTTATCTTTCAAGAAGAACTGTCATATTTATATATAATAATACTATGGTATTACAAAATTCTGCTGCATACTATAATTACTTTAAAAAATATTTTACTTCGATTCCAGTGATAAGAGATAAACAGGCATAAACTTACGATGGTATTGTGTACTCTGCTAGTTTTATTTTATTAAAGAGTTGGGTAGGACTTGAGTCATAAAAAGGAAACTGACCATACAACATAGTGTACAGCACAACACCCAAAGCCCACATATCGGAAGGCTTTCCTGAAAAATAATATCCTCATTTAGCCTAATAATATTTAAACATGGCTTATTATAGACTTAAATGAGCAGTTAGAAGTTGACAAATTGTGTATCGATTAAAAAGGCTTTCTTATTTTATAAATTTCCTAAAATAAAAAGATTTGAATTATAAGTACATTAAATGAGGACATTTAAAATAACTTATTTATTCAAAATAAGTTGAAAATTATTGCTTAAAATATTTTTCACCAGATTGTTCTCGGTCTAATCACGTTCAGGACCATTATAGGCCTGCTTGCCGACTATGACTAAGACCATCCCTGTTCTATAGGTGCATCTGATTTTAGAATTATGTAATTGTATACTCTACATAATTGTACACTATGGACCTCAATTTTCCAGTCTTATCTTAAATTAGAGATGAGATTGGAAAAATAGGCTCTTTTAGGTTCCCTACAGTGATTCTCTAGAACACCAAAGGTGATCCATAATTTTAAAGATATATTTTTTTATTGTCAAATAAATTTGATGAACAACCAATCCAATTGAAAAATAATTTTATAATATAATTTCACAAACAGCTACATATACTTATATTCACTAGTATTTTAAAACCGCATTACACGGCGTTTACAGCTCCGATATATATGTAAGTGTAAGTTTTGCATGTATATATATATATATATATATTGTGTGTAAAAAATAAAGTACAAAATCACTGACCATACCTGTAAAGGTTCATCAGAAGTTATAAAAGTGGAAGCAAATATTGTCATAAGAGCACCTAAAACTTGATCTGTTTTAAGTCTCTGAGCAGGCTCCAGGACAAGAAGTTTTTTTATAAGATTCACCATACCCTCGCTCACACGTCCATCACTAAACAAAAAACAAATGTAATTATAAAATAATTTACTGATGAACTTTCATCATANCAATGAATTTTAAATTTGAACCGACCATATCTTTTAAAATATATGGATACCGGATATTTCAAAAATCAATAATTTTCAATAGTATCAAATATAAGTATGATTTTAATTTTTGGAAGATAGAGCAGAGAGTTTCCTTTATTTAATTTCAATTGTCAAGAAAGTCTTATTCATTAGGTATCCTAAACTGTCTTAGTGTAGGCAACTCCTAACCTGATGCCTAAATACTGGATTCCTGTAACCTATCCCATCTCTCAGAAAGATATTCCTCTAAATAATAGTAAATACCCCTGCTTCAGGCTATATCCTATTTGAGTAATTTATTTACATAAATGCCTGATCCAAGTGTTCTATATAGTCAAAATGAGTGTTCAATATCCTATTCTTGAAATGAGTAATTACATCTTATAAAAAGTAGTAGTGAAGTGATTTCAGGAGAACAATGAAAAGTGTCAGAAGCAGTGCCTTCTCAAATGAAAAAAAAAAAAAAAATTATATATATATGATTTTTCTTCCTCTCTTATCTGAAAAATATAGAAGAGGACTCCTCCTATTTCTCCTCCTCTTCTCTTACCCCAATTGTTGACGGATTAAGTTTTATATTTTAATTTATTACTATCATCTGTCCTTTAACCAGTTTATTTTTTATTTTTTCCATTCATGGTCATATCTTTCCCCTTTGGTTTTCAAGGCTTTCAGTTTTTAGAAGCTCAGACTCAGTTATACGGTCTACTCTAACCACCTTTTTATTATTCAAGGAGACTAAAGTCCCAGAATAAAGCTTCCTTTTCATTTTGTTACCTAGAGCTTATATGATATACAGTTAGTGTCTTGTTCCTATTATTACTATGTATGAAAGTTCTTTAAAGCATTTGAGATACTAATATTTTGTAGAGCTATTACATAAGCAATAGTGTCCTTACTCATATAACATCAATTAACTTGTGTTTGTTGTTAAATTAATCTCTTGATTTTTTTTGTTGCATAATATAAAATGAACCAAGAAAAATAAAAGTAAATTTAAAACAAAATAATTGAAAAATATAAACCATTTAGAAATAACGGAATTTTGGAAATTCTATTATTTTGGTAATTCCCTGTAATGTAAGCATAGAACACCTTCCTAGCTAAAGGTTCAGAGCAAAAAGAAAGAATAAGTTTGTTATTGAGCATAATCAGACCCTTTTGAGGGAGGGATTATTTAATTAAAATGCCTAGGGCTGACAAAAATATTTTTCAATGCACTAGTATAGAGTAATAAAACAACACTGATTTTATTGATAAAAGAAATATTTAAATTTAAGAAAGAGTTTCATAGTGACACATTTTAAGTTTTGCCTTTAAATATAATATGGTAACTTTCATTATATTTAAATGACATTTAAATTTCATTGTAAAAAAAAGTGGTTCCTAGAGGATTAAATTAAAATTTAAGGTTCTGACTATTTGTTCAACTCCTAAAATTTTATTTTAACAATGATAAAATATCCAAAACTGTTTTAATTGCACTTTTCAGTTAAACTACCATTCTTATGGGTACATAACAAATTTTACCTTTTTTTTTTTTTTTTGCATTGAAAAGGGACATTCTAAATTTCATTAAGAAAAATGATAAATTATGGCTTCGACACCCATAAATTAAAATTCTCAATTCAATTCCTATAAACCTTAGGAATACTTCCATACTTTTAGCAAGGAAGGAGTTCTATGTTTAGATTAAAGGGAATTTCTAAAATAATAGAATTTTTAAAATTTGGTTCTCTTTAAATGGTTTATATTTATAAAACTAAATCATTTAGAAATAATTTGTATTATTAGAAAAAAGTATATATTTTTTTANAATAATTTTTTTTCATCAGTTATTAGCAATTTTTTTTTCCTGATTGGAGAAAAAATTTTATATGAATATAATGTAAGGTAGAGATTTTTTAAAGAACGATTTCCTGATTCCTAATTTCGTCCTTTGCTTTGCCTGAGGGTAGAACTCGTGGGGGATGAAAGCGGGAGAAGGGAAAACACCCCCCTGGAACACATCCTCCAAGGTTAACTCTGCTTCGGCACATGTGGAACAGTTACCACCTTCAAGACTGATACTTTAGACGGAGAGACAATAAAGTTTACCTTAGATAGATAGTGTAGAAGAACATTCAAAGTACAATGTGCAACATAGAATGCACTACATTTCAAAATTATTACAAGAATGCAACGAAAGTATTAAGTATACAAGACACAAAATTTAAAATGCATTTTTATACAAACGAAAAGATTATATAATATAGTGAAAAATGTAAGAAAGACAAACTTTCATTGCTTCTTTTTTTTTCAAATTTAGTAGTATAATAAAAAATGTGAGTATGCATATTATTTTATAATTTTATGTTGAATAAAAAGCTAATTTAATTTACACTAAATTAGTAAATGCGCTATAAAATTTAAATACTCCAAATAGCACTAAGGAGTGGGGGGAAATTCCTGTCTGCTTGATATTATATATAATATCCTCAGAAAAATAAGATATTTTTAAAGAATTAGAAAAAAGTTATTACATTTTTCTAAGATAAATTAATTTCAGGGCAAATTAATTGAACGAAACATGCAATGAAACTTATACCTAATTATTAAAAAAGTCCTCGACATGCTCCTATTTTACTTAGTGAACTACGTATTGTTTGAGTTTGAACAATTCAATTTTAGTTATTATCTAAGGAACTTTCTATTGGGTGGAATATGATCATAAAACAGCTCTGTTGACTACCCTCCGGCCAATAAAGTTCTGGAAGCATACACAATACACGTTAAACTTACATTGAAATAGTTTCTGAATCAAGGCTAATTTGTAATGAGCTATACAGCTTGTAAATTTCATTTTCTCGGGCTCGGATTACAGAAAGGAATTCCCCTTCCAAAACATGCCTTCTAAAGTTAAAATTTTGCTGTTAGCCGAAGAAGCTCTAGAGGTATATATAATTTATGCCTACTTAAAAGCCAATTAGCCGTTAGCGTAATGCTACTATAATATGTACAGATATAGGAAGAATTTTTTGATGGGATATGCAGTAGAAGAGAAGAAGAAAAAAATATATATATATATGTATATATAGAAAAATTATTAATATAATTTACCTTATATTATGCTAAAAATAATTCAACACAGTAATTTAACAACAAATACAAGTTTATTGATATTATATGAGTAGGAACACTTGAGATGTAAGGTAAATGTGACTATTGAGAAACTGTAGCTTATTTAATAAATCTGCAAAATATTAGTATCACACATGCTTCAAAGAACTTACATGCATAGTAATAATAGGAAAAAGACTAACTGTAGATCATATAAGCTCTAGGTAACGGGTTGAAAAGGCAGCTTTATTCTGGGACTTGAGTCCCCTTGAATAACTAATAATGACTCAGACTAAATACTAAACATCAATAATAATAAAAATTACATAAATCTATCAAGATCCATACAAGTACGAATAAACTCTTATTAAATATTTATAATTCTAAGAACTGTAGAGATCAGGTCTACTAAGATTTATATAATCATAACAAACTAATAATATGAAATATTTGCAACATAACATATGACATTATTTACAAGTGAGGAAATTGGAGAAGTATTTAAAATATTAGACAAAGATATATAAAGGGTGATAATAATAAAAATGAAAATAATTATTAAACTTCTTAAATATAGCTAATAAACACAATGACATATAAATGCTATTAATCTAATTATAAATAAATGTTTTTATATAAACTCACACACATTTCTAAATTAAAAGAATTATTTAAGAATGAATTAACTATTATTAATTTTGATTTATAGAAAAAGATTGAAACATTTCAAAATAATTGGTGTTAATGACCACCATCGTTTGCACACCAAGAAAAAAGTGATCAAAATAGGTGTAAAAAAGAGAATGAGTGAAACTCAAACTAGTATAACAATTAGTCATGAGAAAAATAAAAATAAACAAGACAAAGTTTAGTAGTTGCTCGTATTCAATTGTACACATAGGAGATGCTAAATATAGCTGGGATTTAAAAGATACGATTGAGGGGAGTGACAAATATCTATAGAGGTATCGAGTCTCTGGATTAGAGGATCTGATAAAAAAGGACCAACTAAATGCTGCAAGGATTTTTAAGGAGGTTAAAGATTGGAATTTCGAGAACAGATGGGATGGGAAAGTATGAAAGATTTGGGTTAAAAGACCATATAGATAGGAAGAGGAATGGGAAAATTCGACTTGATAGAGGCTCTCCTAGCCAAAGAAATATTGCCTACAGAAAGATGGGTATAACCATTCCAACTAGGAGTACAACTCTATGGCGTGGACGTCCCTTGGAGAACCGAAGACCAACCTGATGAACAGAACAATCTTTTCAAAAAGGATAGAAACTAATTAAAACCTACTTTCATTCTTATTGGCATGAATGAATGAAACCAAAGGAGGGCTGTTGGAGAAGGAAAGGTATTTAAGTTTAAAAAGTACTATAGAGAGGAGTGATCAATCATATCAAAAGCTTTTGTGAAATCGATAATAATAAAATGAAATCGAGGATAAGGACCATGAATCTTCTTTGATAAATTGGAGTTTGGATGCATATGCTATTTTAACAAAAGGAGATTGGAAAGATTCAAGAGTTTTTTGAGTTTTCCAGGAAAGAAGACATTTGTTTCTGGATCAACTTTTCTAAAAGTTTTGCAAGGATAGGGAGAAGAGATGTAGGAAGGAAATAATTCAAGGAAGATAGAAATTTTATTTGAAGGTTTAACTATTGCTTGTTTCCAGGAATTAGGAAAGACTGAATCTGAAGGGAAAAGTAGTATATATGTGCAGGAGGTCAGAAAAGATACTGGGAAATTGAGGAGTTTTAAAGGAATGAAATCACAGTCAACTACATTTGTTTTTATTTTTGATATAGCTATTAGGAGAGCTTGATAAGTGAGATGGGAGAAAAATAAATTGTCTTGGTTAAAATCAGGACAGCTTAGTAAGGAGGTAGAATAAGGAGAACTATAAGTCAGATGAAATTTCTGATAAGTTCACTCATTCTGCTTCTCACCTCAAACTTCTAGTGTATACAGAAGAACCACAGGACATATGCAAAATTCGAGAACTCGAGTAAATCACTTGTCACTGAATTCCATTCCATGCCAAAAATCTAGCGAAAAACTCCCATGTTGTAAACTTAAAATCTCAATACCAGGTATGCAAGTTTAAAATGTCGTTTATTTCTTAAAATATATACACAGTAATTTAAAAAAAAGTATAATATATTTTATTCAAAGTACTGGCCCTCGCTTTCTACACATTTTGTCCATCTCTCGGGCAATATATGGATACCATTCCAAAAGAATGCTTCATCTTTATTTGAAATCCATTCATCGAGCCATTTTCGTACGTTTTCGAAATTGTTGAAGTGTTGCTCCGCCAATGAGTGTCCCATCGATGAGAAGAGGTGATAATCAGAAGGCACCAGGTCAGGTGAATACGGCGGGTGGGGTAGGAGTTCCCAACCAAGCGAAGAAATTGTTTCCTTAGTCAATCTGGCTGAATGTGCAGGAGCGTTATCATGCTGAAGAATGACTTTGGCGTGCCTGTGAGCCCATTCTGGGCGTTTTTCGATCAATGCGTGACTCAAATTGATCATTTGTTGTCGGTAGCGCTCGGTATTGACTGTTTCGCCGGGCTTGAGAAGCTCGTAGTCGATTTGGTCGATTTTCTCGTTTTTGATCAGTAACATCAAAATCACCACGTTTGAAACATTGAAACCAACGTTCACATGTCTTGACGGTTGGAGCAAGATCGCCATAAGTCTCAACAAAAATTCCATGACATTCAGATGCCTTTTTCTTTTGATTAAATAAGAAAATCATGACATGCCGCAAATGCTCTTTATTTGGCTTAAAATTAGACATTTTTAACACCAAAGAAAGGTATGATACGTCCACGTAAACGACTTAAAAACAACTGACTTTTGTAAACAAATGACTAACAAACAAAATAGCGTTTAGAGATAAGCAAATCCTTCAATAGGCTAAGAGCGCATTCTATTGGAATTAAAACGACATTTTAAACTTGCATACCTGGTATAATACAGAGCCAAAGTGCAATGTTTTGCTGTCTCAGGCCAGGATGCTTAAATTATATAAAATTTTGATAAGAAACACTGAGACGACACTGCTTTTGGCACATTATTAATTTTTACCTAAAATCCTAGAAAACAATATCATCACTGTACATGATGTAGGAATAGATGCCTATGTGAGTGAAAGCACACCATACACTCATAAACACATAAATTTTCGTTACAATCACTTTTAGTAACTAGTAAGCAGAGTCAGCGATAATATTTAAAAAAAACAAAACATAAAGAATAGAGCTACATTCTGAATTCTAAAATTGTACAGTTTTAATTCTCTTAAGGCATATTATATATGAAGTATAAATGTTTAAAAGTTAACTATGAGAAATAGGAGTTTCTATAATAATGAAATAAGCACTGGAAAAAAAATTACAGAAAATGAAACACCTTTATTTAGTTAGATTTATCGAGAAACATATTGTTAAGATGATTATAATAAGTATAACACTCAATTGTTTATGAAATTCAAATTATTTTTGCAATATAAAACAATAAACTTACCCACATACGGCTTTCCACATAAAACATCTGGAGAAATATATGCCGGGGAGCCTCGCTGGTCTTTCAACCGGTCATGTTCACTAACTAAATGTTTTCCCAAACAGAAGTTGGTAACAACGACCTTATGAGTACTTTGATTAAGAATTAAATTACCAAGTTTCAAATCCCTGTGCACAATATTTCTCTACATAAAAAACAAAACAAATGTTAAGTCTAAATAAATCATAAACTAATAAAAGTATAACGTTTAAGAATGAGCGTATTATATATTATATCAAGTAAAATTGCATAAGAAGTAAATATTAGCTTATGCAGCAGTTCATATTTATTTTTAAATAATTGAAAATTACACTTCCTTGTAGGGCTTGTTCACATAGGGTAGCTAAGCTGATTCGTATGCAGCCTGCAGTGGAAAAAGTAATTCTTTTTATTCTGGTTAAAGGCTATCTACAGCATTTTTAACAGGAAAAGTCACTTTGAGATTTTTTAACCCAACTTATGGTACACTGAGATGAAGGGTCATTACTTTGTTTTTTGGTCCTTCTCATTTATGGGGAGTTATAAAGGTTTGCGTGCTTAGAAATCAGATAATTTTATTAATAAGAAATTTAGTATAATTATCAGATTTATAGGAGATAATAAGAGTTTCCATATAAAAAATACAAGGGAATAAAAAAAAAAAAATCTTACTACCTCAGCCTGGACTCCAATCTGGGTCTCCTGTTTAATTAATTAATGTGGGATTAAATACCACAACTAAAATCAGTATTTTTAAAAAATAAGAGTTTCCTTTTTCATGTTTTATAAAAAAATTAATAGCCTAATAAGTGGACCCTAATCGCGACAACAAAGCATAAGTGTCTGACAGTGATTTCAAAATGGAGCTTGTTTCTCTCCTTGATACAGATCGTCTACAGCTCATGTGCGGAATTGTGATCGCAGTGCTGCAGCAGAGATAAATTGAAATGGAACTTACTTTCTGGACGTACCTCATAGATATAAACATAAAAAAGACATACACCTATTTTATTTGCAATTTGTTGGCAATTAGGGTTATCAAATAATATATAATACTTCATATTTGCATATATTTTCCTTTAATTGATGAGCACTTTCAGAATCAATGATTTTATCTTCAGAGCTGAGTCACCTTATAATGACTGCTCCTACCTTGGCAGCCTAAGGTGCACTCTGAAAGCACTCAGCAATTAAAGAAAAATACATGCAAAGTATTGCTATATTATTAAAGGATATTATTTGATAACCCTTATTACATATACAAACACCATTTGTTTTAAATGGTATTAAAATTAATTAGTAAATTAATTATGAATTATAATAGAATAATCTCAATTTATAGAATGTTTTATAGAATATAATTAAGTAAATATGTTTGCAGGATTTGAAAATGGCAGCTAGCTGAAATGTAGCCAAGTGAATATACCATATTTAGTTGAGACAGTAATTTTTGGATCCAGATCCTGCTCTTGGAATAAATTCTAAATAAGGTATGTAAATTATAACCAGTGACTTATGTTTAAAAAAATTATTAGAAATATCAAGTTCAGTTTCTTTATTTAAAATGAGTACTAGAGCAGGTACATCACTAGACAGTCACACAAGAACTGAGCAAATTTTTCAGATTACTTCATGTTTCATTAAAGTTGCATATAAATAAACTTAAATGACAAAGTTTAATTAAAAGTTGAAGAAAACAAAGAGTGTACAAGGCATGTCCACTAATGTTTGCTCTGGACTAGTCTGGAAGATAAAGTGACAGAAGCGCTCACCCACTGTAACTACAGTAATTTTTTCCTTAATATTTGTTTTTTGTATAAAAAAAGAAGTCAAAGAAAATTATATTTTACATCTATTATATTCTATAAACTTTTTAAAACTTAATTAACAATGAAGATATTACAATTACAAATTTTGGTCTCCATCTTAAATTTTTTCTTATTCTATTTCAAAAAACTTTATTCCATCAATAATAATAAGTCAATAAGTTTACTTAAAGAAAAAATTATATACCTCATGAAGATTATGAACAACTTTAACAGTATGATAGAGAATTAAAGCAGCCTCCCTCTCATTTAGCTTTTTTTCTCTAATAACATAGTGTTGAAGGTTGATCATGTCAGCAGTTTTAGGGCAATAATCATGAGCAACAAGGCAGTCAAGCACAAGGCAAGCTCGTTCAATTACACGACCTGTATAAACTGTCTTTCGGTCTGGAGTAAGCCTCTCTTCAAGTGCTCGATCCTATAAAATTTTAAAAATCAATAATAACAAAATCCGATTAAGAAAGAAATCTAGACCGTAATTAAAATATGTGGGTAACTAGTGATTGTGATTGAACTAAAGAAAACATTTGTTTATAAAAGCTGTAAAATCCATGTACTCTTAGAATTTCTGAATAATATACTATTTAAAAATATGAAAAGCAATGACATTATTTAAACAAGAACTCAATTAAAGATAATTCCTAATAATTTCTAACCAAAGGGTCTAAAACACTAATGTTTCACTTTAAAATCTTCTCTGAATGTTTCATGTAAATCCCAAATCCAAATGTACTAAATTAATGTAGCAACAGAAGAGATTTTTAAATTACCACTTAATTTAATATACAAAAATTTTTAAGTTAAGATAGCCACACTTACACCTTTATAAATGAAAAAAAAAATGAATTAGAATCACTGTAGGTCTATACCCGGCACCAAACTACAGTATTATTTTAAATATGTTTATGATTATTTAAGGACATTTTTTCAATTAAAATAAAATTATCCAAATTAGTAGTTTCATCATTTTAAATAGAAGTTATTATTAAATAATGATAATATAAAAATTATCCATATCAAATATAATTTCCATTTATTTTAGTTTGAGAAGACAGACCAATCCCCTGCTCCGTTTTTGTCATAAACTATTCAGCTCTTTATCACACCAAGGAATGTGTTTAAGTTAGGATGATTGATCAGAACAAGTTGAGCCTTTATAAAAATAACAGTATTCATTTACATCTACTCATAGACATTAAACAGTACAAAACAAAAATGGGTTTGAAGGGCCTAGGAACTTGAGACTTAGAAAAAAATTGAAATAAATTTTTTAAATTTACAATTATTAGAATGAATCGTTACTTACACTCAAAGAATTAATAATAATTATATTGACTTTCAAACTTCAATGTTAAGATATGGTACCATGCTACTTTAATAAAAAATATATCTTATTGCTTTCCTCCTAAGAGTGAGAAAATAAGTGATAAGACTGAACAATAATAAAATATATTAGTCAATGAGTATATAATGGGTCATCAAAAATGACCACTGATTTGTCACGACACTAATTCTCTTACCCTGATTGATCTATTTTTCCGATCTTAAAAATTGTTTTTGGGGGTATTCCCCACAATTTCCGCGATTCAAAAATTATATGCAATAAACTATAAAGAGTAGCAACAAAGGTAGGCGGAGATCAGGAGCCCTATTGCTCACCCTCTTATCTCAATACCAATCAATAAAATTTACATACCTTAAAAAATCCATGATGGTGTATAACATTTTCTTGGTCATGCAATAGAGAGAGTAATGAGTATTCTGTATGAAGCAACATTTTTCCTTGGCGGTCATCTTGAGTTTCTTCCTCTGGACTTTTCAAAGTTAAAATCTATTAAAAAAAAATCAGAATATGAGCTCCTCCTACAATGGTTAAACTAAACTATTAAACTATACCCAGATATTAAAGATATGTGATAATGAAAAATCTCACCTTCAGAGTGTAATACTTTTCGGTACCTTCAAGTCTTGCTAAGCACTGTACAATACTTTTAACAGGAGAATTGCCTAATGTGGGTCCAATAAGATAAGGACCAGCCCGTTTTACGCATCTGGGAGGAGGAGGTCCTTTACTGACCACTGAAACATATTGTATATCGTCTATAATTCATGAAATAAAAAACAAAAACATAAAAAATAATTTTTAATATTTTCAATACTTGCCTCCAAGAGTGCTATAAGATTCTTCCTCTTCAATAGATGCATTTAATTTCCTTTTCCTCGATCTTAAGATATTTAAAGTCAATTCATCTAGTTCACTAGAAAGTACTGACATTATTAATAGCAAGATCACAATGGGAAGAAGCTTAGGGTAAATATTCCAACAATGTAAACATGCAATCAACCAGGTAAGGTGAAAGTGCTACAGCATTTATAAATAACCATAAAGTAAAAAAGTCAGTGACATCCGTTATTAGAGACATTTTTCCTCAAGTCTTCCCTAAAGTGGCAAAGAATTGTTCAAAGCAATTTGAAATCTCAATCCGCCAAGGTTTACACGAAGGTTACATACGACGTCTACAAACAAAGAGGTACAAAGGTAAAGAGCTCACAAACAGCTCTGAGAAAGAACTGCTAAAAATCGATTCTTGTCTATCAGTATCATAGAGTATCGAGAATGTATAACCAATACTTTTTGTGCAAAACATAACTTTGTATAATACTCTTAACTACTAAAATAAAATATAATCGATAAAAGCCTGACTATGGTGGGACTCGCTAGGCTTGTCAAACCCCTAATTAATTTTTAGGATGTTGATTTGGTTGTTAAAAATTTTGAAGCGTTTTAGTTTATTTTATTGAAAAATAAATTATTTAAAATAAAAATAAATGTCATACTCATAATCAGACTATGGCCTCAAGATTTTCTCTTGGTCAATCCTGATCACGTGTCCTGCCCCACGCAGTTTCGCCAATTTGGTGAATCGGAAGACATCGAGATCCTTGTTTATCTGCCTTGTTAATTGACCGGCGTCTCCATTCTCCATTATTTTTTACTGGACCGTATATTCTCCTGAGAAGTATTATTTTAAATCTCAAAATAAAGGCCACTTGGGGCTGGTTCAAGGCCCAGTTTTCTGAGCCACTTACAGACCGTGCGATACTTTTATATTTTTATTATTCACATCCGTAACATGTGTCAAGGCCATCCTTATTAGTCCTCCATGGCCCTATTGGGATATATAGGATCTATTTAGCAAGAGAATGGGCATAGAAAATTTATATGGATAGAAAATAGGATGGACAGTGAAAGGAACTCGTCAACTAAGCATTTGTGGTACCTAGACCGGTAGAGTAACAGTAAGAAAAAAACAACAAAAAACCAAAGTTATATAAGTTGGGCGTCAAGTTGGGAATCACTTTTGGAATAGTAATGGCTAAAGGAAGTAGGGGATTCCTTATTAAAGAAGGCGGCTTGACAAGCCTGATCTGCAACTTATTTGAAAAAGAAAATGAGGGGGTTGATGGAAAGTTGTTTCTCAGTAAAAATAGTTCACAGCTGTCTACAAAGTTTTCTCTGAGTACTTGAATTACCACATGAATATGAAATCTTGTGGGTCCCGCCGAATCCCTCTCAAGTATTTACATTTTCAGTCCAGTATGTTCGTAATTAACAGTAGAACGATTAGGAATCCTAAACTCTTTCTTTCTTCATGTATATGAATCTCAGCGACTATTATTATTCATTATAGGCTGAGGCTTGAATCCGTTTATTGCTGTAGTTTACACATGTATTTATTTACATAGATATACTTAATTTTACATGAAACGTTGCTGTGAGCTGCAATTAAGTTATTTTTCGACAACTTGGGATCTTAAAGAACATTAATATGAACAAAAATATGAGTGTGACTTTGGTAAAATTTCGAGAAGCAAATAAAATTAGAATCAGTGAAAAAGAGGCTCAACGTCGACTTTGGATTATAAAGAGTTTGCCGATTGAGTCAGGGAAAGAAAAATTTAAAGGAAAAACATGCGACGAAGGTAAATCTTTTTCTTTTATTTTTTTTTTTTTACCGATTTCCATAGATTCCCTAGAAGTTGTATTCTATAATTAAAAAAAAAAAATACTGGATAATTAGAAATATATTTAAGAATACAATTTCGAATATTGGGCTAAGCATCTTAATTTAAAAATATTGTAATAAAATTCTGCACTTAGGCTTTTGAAAACCCTTTAAATAATTCATTTTCGTTTAAAATCAGATGAGAAAGAAGGGTTGAGAGGGAGTTCAAAATTTATAATCATAGTATCTTTGTTGATATGGAAGTTACAAAAAAACTTTATAGAACATAATAGGTGTAAAAATTAATTTTATAACGTTTATATTTTATATTATAGTAAAAGGGTTGAGAAATAACCATTTCTTCAAGATTAATTTCTCACGAACTTTCGTTTATTTTAAAGAATTATATTATGGTTCATGATTATACTGTTTTATGGATACGTGTCTAATTTATTTGTTGTTAAATAAAAGTGAAGGATATAGGTCGGCTTAATAATAGCCGTAATCTTAATAATCGGTAAAATAATAACAATATAATGATAAAATAAATGAGTTATAATTAAGAGAAATTATTATATTAATAATTAAATATTCAGGAAAGAGTATGCTGGAGAAAACTATGGAAGAGTCTGAAAGGAAGTATAAACTCATTAAAGTGGACTTCATAGCAGATATGAATGAACTTATAAGCCAAAGGGATACTCAAATTAAGTTGGTCACTGATATATTGAAATCTGAGCTGAATTACCTGAAAGACAGGTTGAACAACTTGAAGGTATTACGAAACAAAATGTAAGGTAAAGTTTAGGTAGAGATTAAAAAACTACGAGCAATCTGGTAAATATTTAAATATTTTTGCATCACTTAGGATGTATGATTATGCATTAAGAATTTAAAGAAAATTTGGATGAAGACTATATTTCATTCTACTGAGAAAATTATATAACGGTGTGCTGGCCATGCACCTTCTCTAGTGTGCCATGGTCTAGTATAAACCAAACGTTGCATTCCCCCCCTCCCACCACCGGGCTGATTTAAGTTCCGCCCTGGGCAGGTTTCTATACATAAACAAAAGCCTAAGCAGTGCCAAAGATGTTTAGAATGGGCTGGTTAACTATTGATAGCCTCCCCTGTCTTTTCCCTAATTTGTTACACATGTAAAGAAATACTCTGCATTAATGAATTATGAAAATTATTTAAAACTTGAAGGTGTGAAATGTGGTTTTATAACATTTATCTTCTGTAATACCGCCCCCCCCCCTTCAATTTGTTCTTATTTAGTCCTCATTTTCTTTGTGTCTTTCAGCATCGGAAATCTCCATCTGCCTCTGTCTAGTATCCACAAATTCTGAGCATTGGAGGTGAAATTTCTTATTCACAAACCTTTAACAGATTGCAAGACTCCAAATATTTTGATATAATTATATTTAAAAAAAAAAAAATGTTATTTTAGGAAGAGAATAAAGAGGCAATTGATGAATTAAAAAATGAATGGAATGAGGCAATCTCAACTTGGCAAATCGATATGAATGCAATTGAAAAAGAAACTGTTTCAAAGGTTAAAGAGCCTATTGGGCTGTACATTCAGAAATTAATCCTTACGAGGAAACATACTGAAGATATTCCCGATATACTGATGGCCTTAATATTGGTAATTATTGGTAATAAAATGTTACCTAGTATTTACTCAGCTAATAAAATTATTGGAAAAGTATTTTACCTAGAAAATTAAGAAAAACCCTCGTATCCAACACTATACCAAAAAGTTAAAAACACCCCATCAATTCAAATAAACATATCCCATGCTAACATTTATTCTGACTTACAAGTTCTAAAAAAAACTGTTAGCATAAATGTTAGAACTTTTTCGTCTAAAAAAACCTTGACCAATGCCCTTTCAAAATATTATATTGAATTCGCTCTAGCATCAGTTCTGAAACTTTGGATGAGTTCTTACCAAAAAATATACGCAAATTAATAGATAGAGTAAATATAATTATATGACATTTATATTTTATAACATTTTTATCAAAATCACTTATTAAGGGAGATATTTAAGAATGTAAATTCTAGAGTTGAAGTGCCCCCTCTTTTAAAAGTAATGAGCTGTATAAAAAATGACCGTTTTATCAAATTCAAAATTTAAAAAACATGTAAATGTTTTAATCTTATTTAATACTTAACAGTGCTTAATAACCCCTTTCAAACGTTCTCTAAGCTTATAATTATAAAATTATATAAAAATTATACCTAATAATATACCTAACTACATATATCTAACAATACTTAAAATTATACATATGCCTAGCAATATATCCATACTAACAATTTATACTTAACAATATACCGAACGACAACTATACCTAACAAAGTAGTATGTGGCTATCTATAAATAGGAACTTCTTACCCCGATTAAAACTTTCCAGGGAAAATTCTGTTTACTGTATTTAGCGAAATTTAATATATTTTTACAAGAAATGCAAAGGGAGCCAGAAAAAAAATCTACCTCAGCCCAGAATCGAACCCGGGTCTCCTATTTTTTTTCTGTCTTTCTTTGCATTTATTTTATAAAATTTAACGTGGGATTACATTGCAAAATTAATATAATTATTTTAATGCATTCATAGTTGTAGTTAGATATAAAATGTATTAGACATAAAAATGTATATACGATAATATAATTCGATAAACTAAATAATAATAAAGTTATATGTTATATATAACATATTACTGCAGTTCACACAGTTTTGTAGCCCAATTATACAAATTTTAATTTTGTGTTTGGGAGTCCTGCTGTTTTGTGAATTCATCACTTTCATGGTATTTCACATTCTCAGATTTGTTGTCTCCCCTATTCTGCAAGACTCTCGTCGGATCTAACCTGCCGATGAATGATGAATTTTTCCTTGTCGTCAATGAGTCGTAAATGATCAACAAATTGTTAAGAACAACAAGATAGCTCATTTCCTTAAGTGCCTTCTATAATTACAGAGAATTATAATTCTCTGCTGCTCACACTCCTAGTTTTTTCTGTTTTTTTTTTTTTCTCTCGTTTTTTCCTGCTTTTGAACAATTCCTATTCGTAGAGTTCCCTTTTTTGTTGACAACCTTCAGAAATATTTACCATTTCATCTTCCGGGTTGGACCGAGTCAAATTGTTGTTATTTGCCGAGCTTTCGCACATCATGTGATGGCTTCTTCAGGGCTGAAAAGAGAAATTTTCAGAAATCTCTTTTCAGCCCTGAAGAAGCCATCACATGATGTGCGAAAGCTCGGCAACTATCAACAACTTGACTCGGTCCAACCCGTAAGATGAAATGGTAAATACATCTGACGACCGACGAAGCCTACGTGAACAACAACCTTCAGAAATCTTCATAATGACTGCTATACTTTTTCTTTCAAAAATGCTGCATAAATAACCTAATACTCGCTTCGGCGGTACATATTCTAAAATTGGAACGATACAGAGAAGATTAGCATGGCACCTGCGCAAGAATGACACTTTCTCTATGTCATAAAATTATAAGATGTTAATAACAGATTGTAATAAATAAAGATTTATGAATTCAAAACCAAAGCGTATTTGATGAAAGCATTTTTACTTATTGGAAATATTTATTTTTAAATTAGATTTCATTAAGAAAAAATTTTTTTGTTACTCTATTTATTTTCTGTTGTTATCTACCATAGAGAATATATGGTACTATGTTTTACTTCTTGACTAGTATGTTATACTATGTTTTAAGTCTAGAAACTGGATACTTAAGCATCAAGTTGTGAACTTAAGTCATTGAAATGTCTTCATATTCCTCAGTAATATTTTTTACCCTTACTTTTAAAACGGCAAAAGGTTTTCTTTGCTCTATATCTATACAATGTCGGTTTCGATTTAGTTTAGTATTTCACTGTTTTCTCCACTTAATTAACCTAGTAATAATGAAATTTTCCCATTGTTTTTTGGTTTGTACAATATTACATAAAATACATTTCATATTTCAGAATGAATTATTAACAATTCTACTGGGTATTACCTAGTAATTCTTATCGGACAGTTATTAATTTTACTTTTTTTCTTTTTTCACAGGAAATCAACCATATTGTTATTGGAAATGCACAAACAGTTTTAGACACACGCCTCCATCTCTCTCTCTTATGGGAAAACAATTATAAGCAATGGAAAACCGATATCATTTATGATAAGCTTAATCAAACTGTGTGAGTAAAACTGAACATTTAAAACTATTTTTGAGATATTTATTTAATAAAATTCAAATGTAAATGAATGAATAACTTATGACAAGTGTTTGTAAAATAAATTCAAAATAATTTTCTAATAAATAGCATGTTAATACAAGTGAAAAATTAATTTTGAAAATTTTCTAAGTCTATTTTGGAAAGTTATTTAGGGAAATGCCTAGAATATATATTTTGCTTCATCCATATAGGTTAGTCGATAATAGCGGAGGTGGGCATCCACCTGTTCTCTATATTTCAGCTATCTGTAAGATTTTCTCCAGTCTTTTTCTAATATCCCTCGACTGAAAACTGCCAGGAACAATTGTTTTCCTTAATTTATTATTTTGTGAGTTACCTACAATTAATTATCTTCCTGTTCATTTCGTTTTTGAGGATTTCTTTTTCTTTTGTGCGTGTTTGTGTGTGTGTGTGTGAACCCAGACTGAGAGCTGAATTTATCACATTATTTATCTGAATTTTACAGAAATCAGTAGAGGGGGAAAGGAGAAGAGGCTTTAGAAGAAAATAAAGTTCTCATACCTTATATTCTCCGTCTTCTTTGGTTTCTGTACACCATCTCCCAATGAAGACGGAGAATATAAGGTATGAGAGTTCTATATTCATTGGTGGTAGAAATAACAATAACCCTTTAGAAAATAAAGTTATTTGTACAATGTATAAATAAAAGTTCAAGTTCATTACAGAGTGAAATCAGACGAACAAGAGTAGGAGATTACCTAAAATAGTATTAGCTCAAAGTTATGAAACTTATTCCAGATATATTTATTAGACTGATGCTTCTATCTGGGGTTAAAACACGGAACTAATGACCGAAGCATTCTATATTGCAAATTTTACCACTAAGAATCAGTTATAACATTAACTTTCTTGTTTCTGGACCTTCCATTTGCTTGTGTTGTCCCGATTAAATCTTTAACAATTATGTTTGTGAAATTTAATTTATAACACTTCTTTGTATAATTTAGGAGGTTATTGAGATTAGTGAAGATAAAAGTGAATTAACTAATGAAGAAATATTTACGGAAACAATTGTACAAACTCAAGCATTGCTGCTACATCTAAACGACAAGCAGAACCTTCAGAAAGAAACAAGAAAAGCTTTGTCCATTAAAAATTATTTCCATCCAATACTGCTTCAATTAGGTAATTATTGACTTAAATTAGGAAAGCGAACAAAGCTAGTATTTTTTATATTTATTTGGTAGGTAATATTTTTATAGTAGCATTTAATTATTGTATAAATAAAGTGGTGTATTAAAAAAAACAAAAAACGACGATATCAAATTTAATATTTCAGAGGACTGTAAATGTTTTAATCCTGCTTATTAATGACCAATACTTAATAATCCTTTTAAAGCATTCTCCGAGCTTGTAAAGTCCCACAAGACTTCTTTAAAAGCTTCAGTTTAGTTAATTATTTTAAAGAAGAAACTTAGGAAACAGGGCATTTCATGGGATCCGTTCGGAAGTAACTTGTGAATTTATTAAATAAGAAAAATAATGTGTTCTTGACCAATGCACTGGCTGTGATGGTTTGAAGGATTTATCTAACCAAAACTACTGCCCTTAATAACAAATAAATAAGTAAATAGAAAATATAAATTACTTACAGCTAATAAAAAATATATACAAATAGATTAAATATGCGTATTTACAAAGAGGCCTCAAGATAACTTGCTAATCACTGTTACCGGCACTTCAGAAGCTACGACCAGCCCGGCATGCGATCTTCCACGGAATCTGCCACTGTCTCGGGGGGCCGCTGGCCAGCTGCTATTAACATTGTAGAAGGGTCGAGGAGACAAGATAATGCTTCTCCTCTCACTTCCCGTCGAGCCAAAGAAAAGTATTAAGAACTTTATGGATTCGAACTTCTGTTTCATTCACCATTTAGTCCAGACCTCGCACCATCGGAATAATCTTTTTTTATCGGTCTGTGGCCCATTTTTTCTTCAAGAGAAAAAGTAAGGAATGGAATCAGCGGGCTCTCAATCGAAACATTAATCTGTTACGTGCGTTTAATCTTGATTTCTACGTGGAAACTATTTAACTCAGGCTCGTTTTAATAATCCAACTGGCAACCGGCAAAGTCATGAAACCCCTTTATTTTACTATCCCTTTTTATGCAAGGTATAGTCAATATTTTGTAGAATCTCGATTGGGAATCGCATCTTATCCATGGAATTCGCTTTTATTTCACTGCCTTTGTGGCAAAATCGTTCTCCCCTCAGAAAATTGAACTGTGCAACCGACTACATACTGAAATGAGTTAAATATTGTTGAATGTATGTACGTATATGGGAAACGAATCCAAAATTCAAGAGAAGTCATATAGTATCACATAAATGGCAGTAATTACATGAATGAATGCATCTTTTAGAAAAAATGGGTATCTAATGAAATCGATAAAATTAGAAGAAGCAATGAAAAAGAGGGCTAAGAACTTTCACGGTGAACAAATCTTTTTCAGGTGTAGAAAATGTTCCAATCATTAAATCAAAATTTTAAAATAAAATAATTCGTATTACTTTTTTTAGAAATAATAAATCAATTAAAATAAAGACAAATGGAGAGTTTTTTTTTTGACCGTAGATATTATTCTGAGATTTTAGTTGGGGTTCGGTCAAGGTAGATCCAAAAAACACAAATTTAAAAAATGTATTTTTTAATAAAGGATTATCTGCCAACGTTTCAGCTTACATTGTAAGCCATCTTCAGGGCTATCATGAAGATGAGAGTGGACGTCCTGTCCCTACGTTCACATTTCCATGACTGGCTAAATGTACATATCCAATGTATATATATATGCGTGTGAGTGTGTGTTGGGTGCTCGCGTGCCTATGTGTTTGCTTGTGTGTCAAATTTTAAAATAGTTCAATAGACTAAAGCCATAGTTTTAATTTTATTTTATTGAAAATTATGGCATAGAAATTTCAAATCCTTGCAAATAAAAATATACTGCGCTGCTGAGGAATTCGTTTAGTTAACGCACTTCTTGAGCAATTGGCTTCTTTTTTTTTTTTTTTTGCAGTATTATCGAAACCCACTTTGGTATCTTTGTTTTAAAATGGGGTTGATTCTAGAGACTGTATATTCTACCTCTCTAGATTAGTTTTAAGAAATTTTTCTTTTGAATTATATAAATATATATTTAATGGATTAGAATAAATTAAAACTATGTACCAGAGAGGAAAATCAATGGTTAAAATATATATTTATCAGAGGATCACAGCTGCTTTTATTTTTTTAATAAATTCTTCTATGAATTGCATTCTTTTTAATTAGCCGTCTTATTCAATAAATATGTGTAATTTATTATTTTGTTCAGAAAACTATCGCGAGGAACTCAAAACTGCACTATCTGGAATCATTAACTGTTTGGATTCAGAAGTAAACAACATATTACTTAAAAAGAAGAATGCCCTGGATGTGAGCAGTTCGAGAAAAACATTCAGAGACACAATAAATAAAGAGCGGAAAGAAGACGAACTTAAATCTCTGGAAACGTATGAGGTAAGACTGATAAAAATAAATTAAAACAACAATATATTTCAAAGTAGTTCTTTAAAAAAATCAACAGTTACTTGTGGATGGATACAGCTGAAAGTATGGTCACCAAGGTCCCTAAAGCTTCTCAAACTTCCAGCAGGTTTCCCTGGTTTCGGACTAGAAACAAAACCAAGAGTACTTACTACCCCAACCGTAAACCTTGGCTCCGAAATCTTCACCATACAACATAATTAAAATGGTCTTTTACACACGCATATATATATATATATATATATGTATTTGTATAATTCATAATATCCACTTTACACACTCACAGACACAGATATATAATCCATAATATTGTTGGGGAAGTCATAAGTCATAAAAAAATAAGTCATCTGTAAAAAAAAAAAGAAAAAAAAATGCCTTTAAGGGCTGGTGAAACACAAATACAGATACATATCTTTAAAAGATTAATGTTATAATAGAAAATATAAATAAACTGGTTGATATACTCTGATTTCGATAACTTCTCCTAAGTTTAAGCGCTCGCCTTTTTTAAACTGATACACTCTTGGATTCTAGGTACAACATCTCGAAGGATTTACTCATTTTATTTTATTATTTATATTTNAAATATTAAATATATATATATTGATATTTAATTATTAGCCTCTATTTGATTCTACCGAAATAACATTCCATCTTGCTGGTAATTCAAATAATTTTATCATTAAAATTATTTTAATTTTTACTATTATACTTAAGTAACTAACCTAAAATAAATTGAGAGTACAGATTGTAATCAATTGAGCTTCTTGAACAAAAGAATAACTGAAAAGTGTCATTAATTACAGATTTTTAAATTAATAACATAATTATATTTAGTTTACAGAATTATATATTTTAACAGAGCTCAATAATAGTTTAAGCAATTTCCAGACGGATCTTTTGTCACTAACTTCTTCTACCAAAATGTTGTTTAATGAAAGCAGCCAACTAACAAAAATGACTACCGATGACTGGAATAAACTGGTTGACGTCAATCTTGAAAATGTCAAAAACCTATTCATTAAGAAACTTAATAAATACAAGATGGAGGACGACTTAGGATTTTCGGTAATTACAATTTTGGATATTAAGTATGTGGTATATAATGAATATACTTGGTTATTAAAAAACAAAACAAAAAACCCTTCAAAACAACATATTTTAGGAGTTAAACAGCGAAATTAAACTATTATGAGTGGGTTTACCTGATTCGTAAAATTTTAACTTTACTACCTAAAAGCAACATTTAGTTGTTTTTATTTAAGAAATTTGAATATCAACTGAAAAACTAAAGTCGTTTTAGAGTTAAATCACACTTATGGGAGTGCAGGTTTACTTGAAATATTTAGTGTGGGTGCAAAACGTTTCTCATTTTAATGGGCTCGATTTAATGAGTTATGGTACTCTATAAATATTTCTTTATTTATCGAAGATATTTTTTAGGATTTACACAGGGAAATTGAACAATTGGGAGCAATTACCTGCACCGTAACTGTTTACGGCCTAGAAGCCAGAAATTATATTTGTTTTCCATAATAAAATCGGTATAATGCCTTAAAATACATGGAGTTATAGAGCGAAGTGAAAGAAAATAGAAGTACGTGACTGTCTGATTCCAGAAGTGCAATACAGTATTTTCGCTGCAACGGGCGGTCAAATTGATCATTGTAATCTTTTACAATACTTTAAAGGGTTATTATTATTTCTACCACCAATGAATATAGAACTCTCATACCTTATATTCTCCGTCTTCATTGGTTTCTGTACATCCTCGGGAGAGGATGTACAGAAACCAATGAAGACGGAGAATATAAGGTATGAGAGTTTTACAATACTTATTTGTATTGCTATAAGATAATTCCAAAAAATGGTAGGTTGCATGTAAAATCATATTAATAACACAAGCAATTCAGGAGTAAATATTGTTGTGAAAAGAAGTAACACTTTCTCGCAGGTGTTGAGCTCCGAAAGGATTTAATTTCCGTACAAATCCTCTGAATACTGGTAGCTTATTACATTATAAATTGTCGTGAATATATATTTTAAATAGTAAATAGAGATGGAGTGCTTGCGAATTACCCACTCTACTTATTTATTTCTCCTTGAATTATTTTATTCCTTGCAGCCAATCAGTATCTCATTGAACATAGCTCTTGACAATTTAGGATCAGCCTCTTCGATGGGATCGTTAGAGGATGCCTGGAATGCTTTAAAAAAAATTTATCAGGATATTCTCATGACGTAAGTTCAAATTTGAATAATAATAATAATTGTGTATTTCTAGTAAGGCTTTCAATAAACGATTTAGAAGATTTAAAAAATATTCACTTAAAAAAATAAAAGTTGGTTCAGTAAAAAGTTATTTTATGTTGTAATTAATTTGCTAGTGTAAAATGTTTGCAACTGCAAACAAAGAAATGTTTTTCCTCTTGAAGAGGGCATAAATGTTTCTGAAGAAAGAAAAAAAATTCCTAGAGATATTAAAGTGGAGTCTGAATTTTATGATGTTTTTGGTGTCCGCATTAGATGTTATTTTTGTTGGTATTGAGGCATTAGTGGAATAAACAGAAAGGTCTGCCTACACTTTCAAAAATGTATTACTCTTGGAAAAAGAGAATTGAGACAAGTTCATCATGTGACCTTGTAAATGAGAGTTTAGATAGGCCACGGAAATAATGATTGGGTAATTTCAATAAATTACTCTCTGATAATTTAATTTAAAGTTTATTGAACACGAGACACATGATTAAAAAGTAATTAGATCACAAATTCAATAGAAGGGAGGTTCTATAAAGATTACATAATATGAATAGATTTTTACTTCAACAAATAAATAAGAATAAGTAAATGGAAGCAGGCAATTGCTTTTCCATTTTTTTTTAGTCCATTGGTTCATACATAATTATATATACAAGAGATGCAAAGGGTAAAATCTTACTACCTCATCTGGACCTCGAACCCCGAACGAATAACAATGTTAGCTCCTTCGAGCATGAGACGATATATTCGTCTTACTAGGGGGTTTAGACTCGGAGTAAAGTGCAGGGAGTAGAAGGAATTATCTAGCTAGCTTCTGTGGTGCAATGGTTTGGCATAACTGCCCTAAAAAAGCAGGAGACCCGATTCGAGTCCCGGCTGAGGTAGTTTTATTTTTCTATTCCCTTGCATTTCTTGTATGAAATTAACGTGGGATTAAATATCACAACAAAAGTCAGTACTTATAATTTTATATAATTTTAATCACCTTGAAACTGCGTTAAATAAAAAAAAATATTCCAAGATTCATTAGCATGGACTAACTATCTCGAACTTAAAAACAAAAAAAAGCTTAAAAGAGAAAGAAGGTATTATCACTAAGGCAGGCCCTAGGTCGACTGAGTAGGGAAGAGATAGGAAAAGTGGTCAACTCTCCTACATAATTATTAAATACCTTCGTTATTGTACTCCTTAACTAATTATATAGAACATAAATGTGAAAAAATTTAATTTATCATCTATTATGTTGCGGTAAACGGTTGTCGGTAAACGCAAACAAAGAAAGCACAAATTCACTATTTCAAAAAAAGTGTTCCCACCCAACTTTATTTATATGCTTAAATAACTTCCTTAAAAATGCATTTTTTTTTTCCAAAAAAAATTGTAGAATATAAATATCACATTAAATAAGGAATTACACATTACTACATTATAGACTTTACGTAATGCTAATAATAATGAAGATATGATTTTATTAATCTATTGTAAATTAATTAATATATTGTATATTGTATATGGCGGACAGAATTCTAAGTTCCTGCATTGTAGACCAATGAATGTGCCTTGATTTCCATACGGAAAATTTGCTGCAATGTCCTAAGAACGAATAATTAATTTGGCGTATTTCCTTACCAACATAAATCTCATATCAGTCCGAACTCTTTAAGAGCAAATTTTTTAGCACATGTTTCTTAAAGTTGAAGATTTATTTTTAATTTATTAAAATTTATCATCTATGAAAAAGAAACGAAGCTTTAACGATTCTTTTTTTTCCTTTTTATAGATCTCGACAGCAATATGAACGCAAGCAACAGCTTTTAAACGAAGTAAAAGAAATCAATATGAAGTGTTTTTCCATATTTATAGCGAGAGTGGATTATAGAAGTGCTGTCTGCGATAGATTTTTAAGTAATTTTAATATGCCTATTATTTACAACTCTCAGTCATATCCGACAACTTTCGTGCTAGCTTTGCAGAATGTAATCTATTGGTATAAAGGGTAAATATTTTTAAAGAACATTTCTAATAAATATTTTCTTAATATAACATGTCTTTCTATCGTCCAATTTCGGCTAGTGACGGTTTCATTAAGATGGCTATAAGTAAATATAAAGAACGAACTTCAAATGCCGGAAGGGACAGTGAACTTAAATGCATTATCCATTTTGATCTAGACAGGACGGAAAAGTGGAGAGTAAAAGCGCTCATCCATCGTAGTTACATTCGTAAATATTTTTATTTAAAATTTTTTTTCGAATAAATATTACGGAACATAAGCATTAGATAATTAATTTTTCACATGTTTGTTCTATAAATGTTTCCTTAAATTAAATATCAACAAAGATATTGTGATTATAAATTTCGGTGTTCTTTGAATTTTCTGATTTAAATGAAAAAGTATTTGCAATCGAAAGTTTACACATCAAATTTGGCTTCTATATTATAAAGACAAAAGAGCTCGTTTAATACCAAAAATTGCCTAAAATATATATTTTTAAAAATGTTACACCCCCATTGCCCATTAGTGCCTCTTAACCAACAGAAGTGTTAGTCTCAAGAGTGGCCGCGTGGCCGTAGCGGTGATCGGGGGGTGGGGTTTTGGCCGTCTCTTCGACGGGGAACTTGACTCAACAAACCTTACAATAAGACTAGTATCATTTATTACATAAAGTCACGCACTCATATACTAAGAACTGCAAAAAGAAAAATGGTGCAATGATATCATAGTATACTTACGACTGACGATTAAAAGTATTTACATTAGAATAATAATAAAAAGATTAAAATTTCAAAGAGCTCATGTCCTAATAATGATTTTTTTTGTATCAATAATATAACTATATTAAAATGAATTATAAAAATTTGAAAAAATATCTATCTTGCATNATGATATAGTTTTTCTCATGGAAACAAATCTTTAGTCTGATATTTTAAATTCAGAAATAGTAGATGAAAAATACATAATTTTTAGGGCTGATAGAAATTTAAAAAAATTAATCAGATATCTGGTGGAGATGTGCTACTTGCAATTAGAAATACATTTCAGTGTACATTAATATTAGCTGCGTCGAAAATGGAAATTATTTTTGTTCAAATATTTTTGCATAATACTACACTTCTTGTATGTGTAGTATATTTCATACCTAAATATTCCCTGAAACCATATAACAAACAATTTCTTTCATTATTAGCAAATGATAATAATAGTTTATAAAATAATTTTCTTTAAGTTGGTGATTTTAGTCTTCCTAGGCTTGATGATGCAGTAGAGTTAATCGCTGATAAGAGAATAATAGAGCTCAAAGCATTTTTATCCAAGAACAATCTCCAGTCTTTTAATACCATCGGAAATTATCTAAAGAGAACTCATGATTTATTTTGTCTAACCTAAGTATTCATGATAACTATGCAGCTCTTTCAATTTCTAGAGTTAATCTATGATAAGAATTGCCCCCTGAAGATTTGCACCATTGCTCATTAGAAATTTATATTTAATTAATGATACAACCAACCAAGCTAAAGTACACTTTACTTCAATTAATTATATCTTCAATTTTATTAAGCGCGATAAATTTCAGAAACATCTCTATGAAATTGGCTGGTGTTTCTTATAGAAAACAATTATGTGTTCTACGCTAATTAAACTTCTCAGCTCGTATAAAAACAAAGATAGTGGGATTTAAATTGTGTTCTTCCTCTAAATTGTTCCATTACAAATTTCGACGAAATTCATGCAACCGTTTGTAATTAAAAGAGTAAATCTGGCATAACATTTTGATTTTTACATTTTATAGGTAGGAGAGGCGTCCCGACCAACGAAATTGCATTCTTAAATATCTTTCTTGATGATTTTTTTTTTTTTTTTTTAATAGAAATGTTTCGTAATATAAGTATTATAAAATTACATTTTACCTCTGTTTTATTTGATGTTTCTTGTGATATAAACAACTAAGATATTAAAATTTTCAATTTTTATTTTCTCCTTCCCTCGACCAATTTTATCCAACTCATTAAACAGTTTAATAGCTTAATTATTGAGGTTAAACTAATTATTTTTATAATAACAGACGCTAGACCGAGTACAGATGTGTCTGTGTGTTTGCGTGTACGCACACGTGCGCCTATATATATATTTATATACCTGTATGCGTGTATAACCTTTACCAAGCCAAATTTCTAGCTTCTTCATTGAAGGATCTGTGAAGATCTGTTGAAATTTTTCAAAAGCCGCCAAAGTAAACAAAATTGGTCCGGTTGAATTTCCAATGTATAATGAAGTTTAGAGTTTCCATCATGGAGGGAAACAATATTAATTTCAGAATTTATGACTGTGGAAGATAAAAATGTCTGGTCTATTTGCAAAAATATATTTATTGAACTCTTATATATTGAAATTTTAGTTGGAAATTCTATAATATCTTTATGATACACTTTTTAAGTTCATTTCAGTTATTGAATGAAACAATCCTAAAATAATAGATATGTCTAGTTTAATTGAAACTAGTTACTAAATCTTTAAATAGCAGCTTTTGATATTTCAATTTCTTTTCGGTAATTAACTGTTATTTTATTACTGTATTCTCTTTTCTCTACTTAAAATAAATAATTTATTGTTTAATAAAGCTTTATGGTTTTTAAAATGATAAATATATAATAATTTTCTTTTAAGATATCTTAGAACTTTACAATTTCTGAGGGAGACTATCATGCTGAACATAAGCAATCTAGGAAATGATTGGTTTCTCGAGAGGATGGAATCGCAGGGGTATATTGAAAATGTCAAAATAGAAAGAGTACATTCAAGAATGACTGAAGCAAGGATGGCAGTATACCAGACACGAGTCGCCGAGTTACGCAACAATCGACAAGACCTCATGAAGCATGTAAAGGTAGGTACTAACGAGTGAGAAATTAATAGTTTTCAGAGTCACATTTATGGTTTGATTGTCTTTTTCTGGTTTTAGTACATTGATTTCCAATTTCTAGGCTAGAAATTTTTTTTTTTTCCTCCATGCAGAGCGCTTTCGAGGTAAATGCCTCATCTTCAGTGTTCTAAGTTGGTCGAGGGGAAATCGCTCAGACCTCTGGCTATATATAGAATACATAAACTATATATATACGAATATAGCCAAAGGTCTGAGCGAGTTCACCTCGACCAACTTAGAGCACTGAAGATAAGGCATTAGCTCAAATGCGCTCAGCATTGGGGAAAAAAAAAAAAAAAAAAAAAATTAGGCTACTCTAAAATAAATTTTTGTCCGCTCCATGTAAAAAAATATTAGTTATTTCACTTGATATTTCAGGTAATCTCAATTACTATTCATT
>KZ808881.1:71545-94830 GCA_000696205.2 Oncopeltus fasciatus
TATATATAAATAAAAATTGAAAATAAAAATAAGTAAATAAAAAAAAAGAAAAAAAAAGAAGAAAGAACTTAGCGTGTACTTCGCTTGATGGAGAAACTGCCCATGGCAGAACTCCTAAATCTCTATTTACAATACACAGGTTGTATTTTTCCTCTTCATATTATTATTAGGAAGTGTTGGCAATGAGAAGGTCACGAGGCCATTTCCTATTCAGGCGACGTGGTGGATTATCAGGATGGGTAATACTAGATAAGAGTTGGGGCTAAAGGATTAGGATGCATGGAAAGGTCAGAGTAGAATTGATTAATATCTTAATGTCGGAAAATGTATTAACTGTAAATTTGCAGTATATGGAAATAATCCCCTTGAAATGGACAGAAAGGTCGAAACATGCCGGGAAATGAATAAAGAATATCGATTAATAAAATTGATTGTGCAAAGCTAAATAATTGTGACCAGAATCCTAATTTGGCTGTACGTCATATAGACGACGTATTATTATATAGGGAAGCCTCCAATTAAGGAAGGGTGATGATCCGTCAACATTGTAACAGTCGCTTTACGGTGATTAGCTTGATTTCTCTATAAGAAATCTAATACTCATCTAATTAATTACAACTATATCTGTATTTTCATACATAAAATTATATATAAGCAAAATTTGAATTTTTCAGGCAATACAAGGAAATTTGGACGATATGAAAAGCATTGAGAAAAACTTTGAAGAGCAGGTTAACACTCTGGACAGAGAATACGAGCAACTATACAAAGAACTGTTTGTAATTCGGGATTTGTCTGGAGACACGGTCTTCGCAAAGACCCTGAAACTTATACATGATGTAAGTATTCATGATCACTGTATTATTACATTAGTTTTTATTTAGATAAAGTTTTAAATACAATTTCATCAGCAAGTCACTGATACTTGAAGAATGATAAAAAAAAAATCCGTCATGGATGAGCTGTGTGATCTAAGTTGATTTTTTAAGTTTCTTTAATGATTTATGTAAAAAATAAGATTAAATGAAGAAATTATTTTACAAGCCGAAAATGTTTTTTTAAATTTTTTTTTTGTGCTTTAAGAGGTTTTAGAGATATAATGAAATTTAGAACCGTAATATCTTTGTTGTTATCTGAGTAACTTAGAATTTGAATATAATATGCGTTAAGTTTAATTTTCTAACGTTTAGTAGTAGTAGATCATAATGGAGGGCAATAAACTTCTAGGTTATTACGCCCTATAAATACCCTTTAATATATTTACTATAAATTAGTTAATAAAAGACAGGAATCAGGATTATTTCGACCACTATAACAACCTAAATTAATGGATTAATTGATAACATTTTTTTTTTTAAATATTATTATATATATTTTTCTACAACAATCCATTAAATAATAGCTAGTAAGAATTTACCAAATAACTCCCAGCAATCTGCTATAACATTTGTTAACATATTATGTTATAAACAATAACAATTACATTATGGTTGTGTAACATAAAAGCAACGTGATAACTAAACTTAATGGTAACACATTAATAAACTTGATAAACACATTAATGGTAACACATTAATAAACTTAATGGTAACTAAACTATATTCTGACACACACATTCTCAGACACACATGCGCGAGCGCGCACACACGCACACACACATTTATGTTCTTATATATTTTTGTTAAAACCGCTTGTTAAGGAAGAAATGAAGAAATTCACAAATATAACTAAGATGGGTGAGCGCTTATATAACTCTTAGCTTTCGGAACAGTCTGGAGCAAACTTTTGTGTTCATTCTTTTCTTGAGCTTGTAAGTTAAATTTACTTTAATAGGTAAATTTAATGGGAAATCTGCTTAGGTTTCACAACTTTGGCGTGACGGGTTTTTATGTATATTTGCCTTCATTACCTTTCAGAACAGAGTACTTGTCGTCTTTAAAAAAAATAGTATTGAAATTGAAATAAGTCACAGAATTATTATCCCTTATTGGCGCAATGACCAAGCTGTTGACCGCCCAATATCTTGATCCTAATCCTTATCCCTTATTTTAGTAGTGGGCAATGGTCCTGACCTACTGGGTCTTTATTTTCATCATTGGCATGACAGCTCTTAGGTGCCTTCATATATTGGGCACACTTTGTACGATGGTCGAACGGTTAAAAAAAAAAAAAAAACGCATGCATTCCACGGGCAAGAGTTTTCTTTGTTTTTTTTTATAAATTAAAGGCTCAGAACTTAACAATTGGCTTCTGAAAAGAATTTTTAACATTCACAGGTAAAAGCTAAGTTCAAATCAGTACAATTGAGGAAGATACAAATGGGAAGCAGAGTTGATCAATTGATAGAAAGACGCACTGAATGGATGAACAATTCGAACGCTTATTTCTTAAGAAGATTAAGGTTAGATTAACTTTAATTAATTCTAAAATAAATAATAATTTTATACTATTATACCTTATAGCTATTAGGAGGTTAAATTGTAGTACGTCTTGGATAGCCTAGTGGTTAGAGCACTGGATTCTCGCGGTACTGATCCCAGACTTTTTTTTATTTTATTTTAATGACCTAGCAGATTTATTGTGTACACCTGAGAACACCCAGCCCTAATTAGGCACTATAATTAATTGAATGAAAAGAAAAATATTGTTTTTTCTCTTTTTTAATTTAGTTTTATTTTTAAACCATATTATTAAACATAAAAATAGTTTTATTAATATGTTATTCTTCTGAAATTGTATATTTTAGTAGATATTCATTTTATTTTTAATCATTGCATTAAATTTTTCAGGTGTCAGGAACAGATAAGGAGATCTTATTATAATAATAATTTCCGTCCCGCATGTAATATTCAGAAATATTTAGAATAAAAAATAAAAAAAAATTAAAAATGAAGAATTTTAAAAATTAATAAGCGACATCAATAATTTAAATAACATTCAAATTAAAAAGAACTCATTAGGAACTAATAGTTTTCAAAGACTTTTTAAAACACTATTAAATATTTATTTATATTTTCCACATTCTTTTTATTTCATTCTCAAGCATTTAAAAAATATCAACTTTAAAGTTTAGATAGCACTTAAATTTAATATTTAAATTAACAATCAACCGTATATATAAGCACATCCATCTCAGCTTCACTGTATGCAACCTTTATTTACCACTAGACCTACAACTTCAAAAATAAGATCTAAATAACATAGAAAAATCCCTAAACCGGTTATGCTTAACTACTACAATCGCATCATTGATCACTTTTTACACATATATAAACTGGCTTCCACTGTTTGATACACAAGGCAGTGACCAATCCCTAATAAAGTAAATTTATTTACATTGAATTATAACAATAAAAGATAACGAAACGGTTCATTAGCAAAGCGAATTGGAAGCTGTTTGCTTAATTATAAAGATAATCTGAAGTTTATCCTGAAAATCATAATGATGAATAATTGCTGCTAGCCCGACGTCGGCAAAAGAACCTAAATGCGGCCTTGAACCTTGTTTCAATGATGCCTGGAAACAAGCCAGTCAAGAAGGACGAAAGGCCATTAGACGTTTTAAAAGTTGTACGATGACAGAACATTTAATTGAATTCAAAATCAAAGAGCCATATACCGGAATGTATTTAAGACAAACAGGCTCGAATCTTCTAGAAACATCACTCCTCAGTGGAGGATTTAGTGAAATATGGGTACTTTAGCCAGAACTGTATGGAACGCTATAAGAAGTGGCATCACAAGATTTGGAAAGTCTTAAGCTTTCAAGTACACTATAGGTCACTATAACAGACTACCTTGTTTTTTGTAATTACCATAGTGGGGTATTCATGTAATGTTGTTTTTCACTTTCAACTTAGAATAGGTATTTCATATAGAAATAGTTATGAAGGTAAGCGTTAAATTAATTTGTTATTCATTTTCTCTAATGTGCTTAAGAGTATATGGTCATACCGCCAAAATATAATTAAATAACCGAAAATAAGTCATAAAAATAGTATCGTTATGTTAAAATTTTATCTCTTCTCGAGTTAAATTCAGGTATATGAACCGAATTTTTCAGGTTTAATTTAGGATCAATTCTACTTTTTTATTATTTGTTTTAAGTAACTGGAGAATAAAAATAATATGTCATTTATATAGAGATTGAAAAACTACATAATATACTTCAAAATTTCTCGGAGAGTGACTGATCATTCTAGCTCACTTTTCATTTACAGATTGCTCCACGAAGGAGGGGATTGTAATTCAGAAGAAGTGACGAAAGCCCTTTACGCCATTGGCAAGTACAATGCCGACATCCAAAAAGAAAATAAAAATCTGAAAGCTAGACTTAGAAAAGTGCTCAAGGCTAAAATAAAGGACTACACATCAAGGACAGAGAAAATAATTAAAGAGCAAGTTTAAATACTTTTATTTATTATTAATTATTTATTTTATTTATTGCCACAATTATTTTGTTGGAAAGTAGTACCACATAATAATTTCCAGTCTTAACATACGGCCAGTCTCTCACATTCAAATAATGCCGTTAACAATAAGTTTTAATTTAGAATGAGAACTTTCTTGATTCTTGATTTTATTTTTCAATTTATTTTCACCAGCTATAATAATAGTAATAGTTCTCGAGTAGAAAAATAATAATGATGTTTGGGGGAAGGGATGAGGTTGAATGGGAGAAAGGCCGATTTCCCATCTTAAGCAAGTGCCACTCTTAGGTCCAGCTTAGGCTTTCCAAGACGAGGCCTTTGACATTGGGTGAGGCCAAGCAAGAGCAGTAGGAGTAGTCTCCAGCTCCAAGGCTTCATATTGGCCACGGGAGACCAGGCATGGATAAGGAGTTATTATATGTGTATATGTATATAATATGAATTATGTTTAATATTACAGGTGTATGTTTTTGAAGATAAATATAATACAAATTTACAATGATAAGTTCAACTATTCCCCCATAAAATTATATAAAGTTATAATATATTTATACACTTCAGAGATTTAACTAAGTCAGCTGAGTAAAAGATGCCTTGCTTCTCATTTTTTCTTTTTGTATCTAATAACATTTCATTAAAAAGTGATAAATACAATAATAAAATCTTTTGAAACTAGTCTACATGCCATACACATTCATGTTAAAAGAATAATTTATAATTAAATGTATTTACCAATCGATAAGAACTTCTTATAAAACGATATAAAACAAATGGAAGAATTTTTTTTCTTTTTATTGCATAATTCAAGAGAAATATGGTATAAATAATAATTAAATACTTAAAATAAATCTTGGCGGGAGAAACTATTGAAAATGGACTATGGGACCAACTTCTAATCATCCCTGGTCAATTCTAGTGGAACAAATATTGGAAGCAAGTGCTTGTGGATTGCTGGCCCAAACTGGACATGAGGGTTGGTAGGAGCTTCCTCCCTCCAATAGTTCCACAAGTGTTGGTGACTCCTCGCCGATAACCTTTTTTTATTTATTTTACCAATATACTTAGAAACATGAATTTTAAGTAGGAGGAAGTAGGACGAGATTTTTATTTCCATTAGGACAATAATTTGACTTCCATATTATTCAAATAAAAATAAAACAATAATAATATAATCTATATTAAAAAAAAAAGCAAACAGTAATGATGCAAATATGAAAAACAACTATAAGCAGTTAAAGAATGGCTTAATAAAACTAAGATAAATATTAAAGAACATAACAAATGATGGCCTGGGAAGAGCGATCAGATGTATATTCTTCGACTCTGTGAAAAACCAGGTGATAAGTAACTTGTTTCCTTACAAATCCAAAATACTCACTTCTTGGCAACGCCTGGGAGCAGGTTCCAAAAATGTATTGATTTTTTTTTTTTCAACTTCTGATATTAGAAGTAAATATGAATACATCAGTGAGTATCGAATCAACTTCTACCAAAGGCAATAATTTTATTTATTTTATAAATTGTTTAAATATTTCAACAAGTTTTTAATTTAGTTCTACACACCTTTAGTGAGGTATGACCATTAAAAATTTTTTTTTTGCATTATTAAACTTTTATTTATTTATTAAATTCTGTTAAATTAAAACATTTTGTAATTTGATTACAACAATGAATTAAAAAAAAAAATACTTTCAAATTCAATCACATGAGGAGAGAAGGTGACCAATGACACCACTCTCAAATTATTTACAGATTATGTCCCCAGGAGGTCACGGGGCTATCTTCGTTTGAGTCGACGGGGAGGGTTGTAGTGGATGGAGTTGGAAGACAAGGTCTGTGCTAGTGGATTAAGATGGAATGGTAGTACTCTGTGGAAAAGGGTGAAGCGGGAAGAAAGAAAGTCTTGTACAAAAGATATTAAGATCGTGGTGAAGGGATAAATTGGAAACTTAATAGGGAGCATTTGTAATTATTCTCAGAGTTTTGGATTGAAAGGACTGGAATTAAAACATATTAAGCATATATATCATATTTTACACATGAAATACAGAAGACTTTGATATGTTTGTCTTTTCTGTACTTTTGTGACATTCGAATTCCACAAGAACTCTCACCTAAGCTATTCAACCTTGGCTTGGGGAAAGTCATGAGAGTATAGCGAAACAAGGGAGAACGCATTAATTGCTGAAACATAAGACGACGCAACAATGACACAAAGTGGTTACGACCAATTGGTCCACAAGCCTTAAGAAGAAAGAAAAAAAAGTGACTCCGCACTCAGAAGGACGCTATAAAGGGACTTACATCCGGTGTCTTACACCGAGGAACAGATTCCAAAGGTTTGCAAGGAATTAAGGAATTTCTTTGATGAAGATTACTTCAATTTCTTTGGTAACTTGTCTCATACATATTGTAGTGATGTCTTTCAAAGAAATTCTGCCCCTAGTCCCACTTCTTAATATCTTATATACTTGAGTCGAGAGCGATCACTAAAGGTCTCAGGTTGAAGATGTATATCTGCCACTCATAAACACAGTAATTGTGCACAGTAGAAAAATATGAACGACAGCAAATGCAACGATATCAGCGGTTAGCATTAAACTCAACAGATTCGTGCTTTAGATTCATTGGCTGGCTCCAAATAAGATGAAGATTTAAGATTATGAAGGCGGAAGACAAAAGTTTAATTTCTAAAAGAGAAGCAAAGCATTCTTCACAAACGAAGGTAAAGAAGGTTAGGTGTGCAGTCCAGGTCACAAGGTGAATAAATCTTGATTAGGAGTGAAAGCCAATGAGTGCAATGAATTCTTCAAGCAGTTAAGAAGGCTGGAAAGGCCCCTAGAAGTGACTAAATATTCAATACAAAACAATAAAAAAAAATAAAAATAAATAAATAAAAATAAATAAAACAAGTAAATCTAAAATATCAGTTTTGTTCATAAAATATGAGAGTAAAATTCAAATTTTCAATACAAGCTTTGGAGCCGTCACACCAACAATTCATTCTTATATAAAAATTACATTTAAAAAAAAAGTTTTATTCATATAAGCCTCAAAATCCTTTATCATGTGACAATACCATTATCTGATTATTTTGTTTTAGAGTATTGTTACTAATTAACGATTACATCAAATTTCCAGGTTCGGACAGAAATGAGTTTATTTTAAAACGATGAAGTATACGAAAAAAATTAATAAAAATCAATTCTTTATATCCAATCCTTCCACTTGACTTTAATGAAGCAAGCCAATCTCAGGGCTGAAAAATAACAAAATTTCATAGAGTTATTATGGTACTATGAAATTAAACAAAAAAATATTTTATATTGTACAAGCTGACATTGAACATGATGTACTTTCATTTCCCGTACAATATTTTGGGGTTTAATTTTATTTAAATTAACATTTTATAGTAATAAAACTATGATTGTAGAATCCACATTTTTGTAATTTGCCAGCCTTTCTAGTGAATATTTTTTAATAAACGATTTTTTTTTTCTTAACTCCTCTCTAAAAGATCCTGCACATTTGATATTATTCATCCACCACATTATTCACTTACAAAAATTTCCTTTCCGTTACTAATTTACTTTTATATGCAGAATCAAGAGTGCCACTCAGGAAGAGGCTACAAAAATGAAGATTAAGTTAAGATTTGAGAGAATTAAAAAAGAGATGAAATGGGAAATCATTTGCGCTCGGGAGAGGATTGCTAATCTTGAAAGAGCGATAGAGGGCGGGAAGGACAGCAGGAACTTGAGTTCCTGGCTGAACACCATTGAGGAGATAAACAAAACCTTAAACTACTTCAATACTGGATCTTCACTTGTAAACAAAGAGGAGACAGGTAATTGTTTATAAGTTGTATTTCAGCACCAATCCTCTGGAATACACTGAAAACTATCTCGCTGAGGGGTGTTTCTGCCAAGGCTAAAAATTTTCATGTCTCTACTCGTGTCTGTTTTTTTTCTAACCTAAAAAAAACAACTTTTTATTTAAATGATGGACTTAATTCAAATGGAGACTTAGTACAAAACGATGTAGCAGTCCACTTGCTGTCATGGGGTCTTACAGCTCAGGCCGTAAAAGTAAATCAGCTTTAGATACCAATGGCTTTTGCAGAGACTATATTATGGAGCCTGTCCACCAAACACACCCTCAACCCCGGACCAGATAGTCAGTCACCTAGATGTGGGCCTCCTAAAGCAGAGCTGGTCAACACCTGACACCAGGTGCTTTTTTTCTTTTCTAGTTAACCCATTGGTTATCCACACCGGCCTAGGGGGTGGGTTGAGGGTCGGGGACCTGGGCTTGGTGGCATGAACTCTTGACTTCTCTTATCTTCCAAGATCCCCAAGTAAATATACCCCATACATTAATGTCGAAGAAAGTTACCATAAGTGAAATTTACAATTACAAAATAACTTTTCAAATCATATAAAGTAATTAAATAGGTGCACACTCTCCCAATGTTTATGTGATACATATATGTATGTGTGTATTGGGGTGTTATATGGATTATAATAATACATGTATGCGCGTTTTAATAATAAAAGATAGGCACCGATGACCTTAGTAGTTGAGCGTTTTAAAATTACGAACAAACGGTGCTTTTATCTCTCTAAGAACGTTTTTTTTCATAATTACTGAAGGGCTTTTAATTGTGCAAGTCTTGAAAAGTTTTTCAAACTGTTTATTTGTTGAAACTGATCATTATTTATTGTACACAAGCTTAAACATAAATATTAAAATAAATATAGATACATATTGATCTCCAGCATTTATCGTAAAGGACGAAAACATGGTGTTCTCTCAGAGTAGAATACTCTTTAAAGGAATATGTCCTCCCTTAATTCGAAAAGTTAATCATTTTTGGTATGGTTAGTTAGTCTTCATTAAAATAAAATATATTTATATTTATATTTTAAAAAAATGTATATAAATTTACACTGTAAAAAATGTACATGTCTATGCAGGTAGGGGATGTCAGTGTGAGGTATCCATATTCATCCAATAAATATTTATTTTGTCTTCACACAAAATAGTATCTTTATTTCTAATAGAGATACAAAAAAAATTAATAGAACATATGTGTAAAATTTAATTTTCTATCAATTTTACGGTTGCTTATTTTGGAAAATATCTAAAAATGTTATGTTGTATTGAGTGAGTTCATCGGTCGAGAGAGGGTTTAAGAGGAGGACGCAATTAAAAATAATTATACCTTCGTTTTTATAATTGTGAAAGAAAAAAAAATTAGTGAAGAAAATAGGTGTAAAGTGTAGTTTTATAACATTTATGTTTGATAGCTTTTTTTTTTCAAAAAATCTATTATCAAGGAAGTTAGTTAAAAGTGTAATTTCGAATGTTGATAGGGCCCTCTTATTTTTAATGAGCAAAACCAAATACGGTATACAGTCTTTGTATTCCAAATCTTCGAAGGGATTCATTTTTGGTTGAAATCGAATTTGGGAACGCGAGGGTTTTGAGAAATATCAAAATTGATAACATTCATATCTTCTTTATTTGAGTAGTAAAAAAGTTTTTAGAACGGTAATAGGTGTTAAAAGTAATTTTTTAACACTATAGACCTATAAAATTTTTACGGTAAACATTTACTGAGGAAGATTACAAATGCTTACCGTAAAAATTGTATTAATGTATCTACGATTGCAGAGTGCTTCGCTAACTCTTCTTTGCTGGCCGGCCTACAGCAAAGATTATTATCCTCTCTGGCTTGTAAGAAAAATAACGAAATTTACTCATATCTGTGTCTATCTTTAATGAGCTCCTACGTGACGGACTTGTAGGAATGTTTATTCTCATCTTTTATCTTATGCTCTTCTAAGTCTAATCTCAACCATAAAATGTTTAATTTTCATAAATTCCATAAATATATTTATTATATTCATTAAATTCATGCATCATTGCCGTGATCCACCATGATTTGTATTCTCATAGTCTGCCCGGTTTTAGATTTCCTGTCTGACGTGATGATGAAGCAGACAATATATAAGAGAAAAGGGAGTAGGAGGACGCCAAAAAGAGAGAGTTTCGGATTTCACAGGTCATCGGAGAGCAGCAAACAAATAGCTAAGAGTGATAACTTTTGGGACAGAATTAACATCATACTTCATGTAGGACTGGAGAAGATCAAGGTAAGGCCGAGGAAAAAAAAAAAAAAGGAATAGATTATATGGTAATATATTTTCAGTCAAATAAGATATTGTAGTTAATTACTATATTAATTATGATGGAAAACTGACCAATTATGCTCACTAATTTTTTTCATTGTTTGAGGGCCCAGAAAATAGAAATTCTTATATTATGATTTGAGGAGAACCTCATTTATGAGTCATTTGAGCAATCAAGTACTTAGATGTTACGGCCTACTAAAAATCCACAAACCACAGAACCCTCTCCACCCGTTGTCACCAATATTAACTCTCATTTAGCCAAACTTAGCAAATTTCTCCTTCCACCCCTACAGATTCTTTGCCAATAAAACCCTCATGACTTCTTTTACCTCAAAACACGACTTGAATTCCTACTTATCTAAAAAGGTTACATTCTTTGTTCCATAGACACCGAATCTCTATCCGAAGACAAAGCCCTCCAAATTGTTGACAAACACTGGACTACGTTCCCTATGCTGTACTTCAGGCTATCTACTTTACCAAGTTAATTACTACAACCAGATTAACGGTCTGGTTTTGGGAAATAACATTTGCTCCCGACATTTTCAATATTACCCTCAATGTCCTCCTAAACTCTATCCTTCCACCCTTTTATAACTACATTTTCTTCCTGAAAAAATGTGTCGACAGCTTGTTTCTCATTCTCAATTCAGATAAAATCCACAGATACTGCATTTAACTCATACCACCCTCGTCTCAAATTTACCATTGAAATTGAGTCTGAATATCAACTCCCCTTCCTTGACACTATAACACTAATGGCTCTATCTCCACTGATCAGTAGAGCAGGTCGTCTCCTCTATTTCAACTCATTTCACCCTCATCATCAAAAAATCAACAGATCACTCAAACTCATTGGCAAGACATGTCTCACCAAACACACTCACAACAAAAATATTAAAATGTGACAGACATCCTTCCCTCTAATGGTTTTCCTGCTCACAACATTAAAAAAGTTATGAAGGAATTTTTTTTTTCCACTTCTCAAACTATGGCCCCTCCCCCAAAACAATGATTCCATTTTCCGTTCTCTCCCTTAAATTACCAAAGATTCTAAAAAAAAAAATTAAGAAATCTCTTAGAAAAACTTTCCCTAACCTTAAGCTTGCTTTTTCCTCTAACAACAATTTTTCCTTATTTCCAAACTATATCTCTCAGTCGTGATTTGAACATTTGATTCAGGTGACAACACGTCCCCTCTCGCCTTCATGATGGAATACATTTTGTTATTGTTTGTCCTTAGTATTTGATATCACATTACTTTTAGTTAGTCAATTTTACGTAATAATAATGTAAATCATATACGTTCAAAAGGAGAGTTTTTGACCGTAGATATTATTATTGGAAGATTTTAGTTGGGGTTCGGTCAAGGTATATCCAAAAAAAATACAAATTTTAAAAAAAAGTGTATTTTTTTAAAAGATTATCTGCCTATTTTTTGGATCTACTTTGACCGAACCCCGACTAAAAACATCTAATAATGTAAATCATATAGTTTTTTATTTTTTTATTATGGCATTGTATTTCAACAGTCCTGAAAATGGCTTACAGTGTAAGCTGAAACGTCGGCAGAAATGCACTTTTTTTTAGATTGTATTTTTTTGGATCAGCCTTGACCGAATCCTAACAAATTCTTCACTAGCACATTTTCTCTATTCAGATATTCTTGTTTGAGTTATTATTTTTTGGTGTTGTTTATATTGCTTTTTATAGTTAAATGAAACCTTTTAAATGTGAGTCCTTCTACGTATTGATCTAAAGTTTATCTAATTTCTCTTACTCCCTTTTCTCTTCGAGGCATTTCTTCCCCTTCTTTTTTCCATGCTCATTGCAATTCTCTTGCGGCCACGGGGTGGAAGGATGTTAATAATACATATATGCCCAGGTCACGGATGGTATTTTGATAATGATAATCCTTATTCTTTTTGAACTTATGTATCCGAAGTATATCCTACTTCCAATATATAGAGTTTTTCATCGTGGTGATTATTAGTAGAGAATTTTCTGGGGTTAGGTCAGGTTAAAATAAATATTTAAAAAAAAGTTTTTTTTTTTTCAACCTTCACCGAACCCCAACGAATTCTTAACCTAATCCATCGATAGGCGTGAGAGTCTTTTGCTATTGTCACTATGCATTCTTAACTTGAATGTAAATTTTAATTTTATATACTACTATTTACATTAAAGAAATTAAATGTTGTTGAATAGTATAATAAGCAACAGTATAGTATTTATTATGATTCTTCGGAATTCTTCAAAGACATGGTTTTAGTAGGAATAAATTTATTTTTATTTTCGAAGGCAATGATCCATTCACTGCAATCTAAAGGCCATAATCAGGAAGGGACCCAGTTAAGCGCTAGACAAAGCCGCGAAGACGTTAACAAAATGGTGCAGTCACTGAAACCGAAAGTGGACATTGTTTGGATGGATATGACCATTGGTAAGACCTAGAGGTTTTTTTTTTTTTTTTTTATATTTATTTTTGTGAGATTAAAAAAGGGAGGGGGGGAGGATTATTTATGAATAGATGTTAGTCGGGGATCCGGTCTTTGGAACTGAAGAATTAAAACTGATTTGTAAACAACAATATTTACTTTAAATTTTTCGACCTAAATTTCATCAAGGCAAATGGGTTAATATATCACAGAGGGTAACTCATTGTCCCTAATCAGATATATATTTTAAGTCGGAGGTGAATTTCTTCACAAATCTTTTTTAAAAATTGAATAAGGGGAGAACTACTGCATAATCTACGACAGATCAAAGACACATATAATCTACGACAGATCAAAAACACTTATAATCTACGACAGATCAAAATTTAATATTTTCTATGTGAATGTCCTGTCCTGAAAGATAGAGGAATGGTTAGGATCTAGCACTTTGGAAGATACCTTCAGCGTAGAGATTTTCGAGTATGTAAAGAAGCGTAGAGTATATATAATAGAGGAATTTGATTATTAGAGTCAGCATGGATTGCAACTTTTATATATTATAATTTCCTCCTCATGAGGAGAGGTTAATCAGGGATAATGTCTTGGTAGCAGAAGAAAATTGATTTGCAAGCAAGGAAATTTATTTTCCCCATTGTTTCAGCCTAAATTCCCGGCCTTCCTCAGAACTCAGCTAAAAGTCGTTTCTCACGGTTCAGTTCAGTCGCCAGAACTCGTAAACTTCTGTGTGAAATCTGTCTAGTGAAAACTCCTACTTAAAAAAAATATATTATAAAATGAAAATTGTATAAAATAATGTTCAAGACGCATTAAAGTCTAAATGGCTCCCTCCGTGACATATGTGGTAAAATTTTTGCTAAAAAAAATGAAATAAGGACCATAAGGTAAAAAACAATTTTTTGCACTTTTGTTATTTACGTAGGCTTAGCGCTTTCGATACCAAAGGTCTCATTATGAAAGCCCAGTCACATATATATATATATATANAGCCAACACAGCTATATATATATATATATATATATATACATATACAAGTGTAAAGAATTACCAATTGTTCTTAACCTTATTGGATTTTCTCTGCTCCAGATATTAAAATATTTAAAGACCATGCTATTTTTTTTCTCAAAAAAGTAAAGATATTGACGATGTTAAATTACTTTCTTATCATTTCTCCCCAGAGATCAATTTCGGCCACTAACAAACTCATTCGGGTTGTAAACACATTCTTATTTTATTACTTTTCTTTATTTTTAGCTGACGCTAGACAGCATAATGTATATATATAAATGGACCAAATGTTTAGCTTCTCCGGTTTGGAATCAGTGAAAATCTGTTATGATGTTTTAAAAGTTGCGTCATGGCCACAGAAAATGTTAAATCGAATTACATTAATTGAATTGATAAACATATAATAAATATGCGAAAATATTAATTACCTTCATATTTCTAACCCACATAATACTTTTACAGATCTCCTAACCGTGGTTTACTCTTTCAAACTGGATTTTAAAAATATATTGCTGAAGAAATGCGAACTCTACAAGACCGTTTCATGGGAGCACCTGAAAGAAATGGAACGAACCTACCGGAGGAAAATGAAACTTTTTGAAGAAAACGTTGAGCAGAAGCTAAAGAAATACAGCGATAGTTTAAAAGTCATCCACGGCCACCCTTCGCAAAAGAAAAAAATGCTCTTAAAGAAAAATGAAGTTTTATATTATTGTGAAGGCTGTGTTGCGAATTATAAATCGAATGTCGAACTCTACAGGGTAAGGAATAATAACTATATTAATAATAGCAAAAAACTGACATGCTCTCTCCTTCAAACAAATGAGATGGAACTTGTAGAAGTAAGGATATAATTGATTGATTGATTTCCGTAATATTTGCTTCAAATCGACAATTTATGAGTTTGAGTTCATTTTGAACAAGCTATTATTTATAATATTGTGCTAGTTTTGTAGAGTCATTGTCAATCTCTATATTCATGCAGTTTTCTTGTAAATAAAAGGGTGCAAAAATAAAAAGAGGACCGATTCTTCTTCCGGGTTGGACCGTGTCAAGTTGTTGATAGTTGCCGAGCTTTCGCACATCATGTGATGGCTTCTTCAGGACTGAATAGAGAATGAAAAAAAAAAAAGAGGACGTGTTCAATATAATATTAATATTATTATATCTTTGATATAAAATACTATAAATATGCAAAGTATAGTCCATTGTTATCTGCAAGCCAATTACTCGATCCCACGATGTACCATTCTTTTGGATAGCTGTCAAAGAACACTTGAACCATAATTTCAACTTCCGAGAAATTATCAAACTATTTCCAATAAAGAAAATGGTCCATGGATGGAAAAAAATTGTAATCCGAGGATGCGAGTCTGGACTATACGGTAGATGGGGCAGGATTTCGAGCTCATGAAGTTACTTAAATTTTTCTTTGGCTCGACGGGAAGGACGAGCATAATCTTGTCGGAGAAAATTTATTTTCTGTAGATCAAAGCATAATAACGCCTAGAAAACTTCGCGTACAGTTTGTCCCCAGTTATTCTCAGTAGAGTTCAGAATTGATAGACGAGTTCAGAATCCATGAATCAAAATTTAAAAAAAAAAAAAAAAAAAAAAAAAAAAACCCAGATTTTATTTATTTATTTTTTTTTTAATTGCCCCCTTGCAGCAACTGAAAAAAGCAGTTTTACCGCGGTTTAGCCATTGCTTACGAGTATTTGGATTTCGTCAGTAAACCCAATTTTCATACAATTGTGACAATCTGCCGTTAAAATCTCATCGTAAAAAAAAAAAAAAAATATTCAAATCGCAGCACGAATTTTGAAATTATCCAAGTAGGCACACCATCTAAATTACATTTTGCGAAACGTCCTCTATTACTACGGGTCGGAGATAATAATATAATGCTTAAAGACAAAATTGGCTAACTCACACACTTCTAAAGTAACAAAGGGTAAACTACAGAAGTCTATATAAGTCACTAAAATAATTCATTTTACATGTCCGGCCCTAGGGATCAAAGTTCAAAAATTAAATTAAGCCTTAAAATTAATAAATAAAAAGATACTAAATACGCACCCTTAAATATTCATTCATTATATTCGCACCCATGAACAGCAGGACAAAACAATAACACTCCTGTGGGTTCCATCACACACAGGTATAAGGGGAAACGAGATGGCTGATAATGCAGCTAAAGAAGCAGCCCTTAAGGACACCCCACCCACAAACATTGTAGAACCCAGAGATGTCAAGAATTGGCTTAAAAGAAAAACTTATTAAGAGTGGGACACTCTGTGGAAGTCCGAATCGACCAATAATAAACTGCGAAGAATCAAGGACACCACCAAGGAGTGGTCCACATCGAACCGGGAGAACAGAAGGGAAGAAGTCGTACCAACCAGACTTAGAATAGGTCACACCAATCTAATCACTAAAGATCAACCGCCAATATGCCCTAAATGTAGCTCTGAAATGAGCGTTCAACATTTCATCGAGGAATGCCCATATTACACTAATCTATTTACATGCAAAAACCTTCCAAGACAACTGTCGGCATCCCTGGCCAACCATGAATCCAATGTAGGCAAACTTATGTGCATTTTAAGAGAAACAGGCATGTATGAAAAAATGTAATTAACCCAACAGTCAGGGCGTAATAATCATGATGTTGATCGCCCTATAACCTGATCCTAATCCTAATCCTACTAAACACGCTATTTTAGGAAATTCGTTGATTACATTCTTGCATCTTAAACAATATATAAGTGCTTACAATAAAATAAAAATACTGAACCCGCATGTCATTTTCAGGAAATTCGTGCAAGTGAGGGAGAGGGGTGAGAGTGAGAGAGAAAGAGAGAGAGAGAGAGAGAGAGAGAGAGACAGAGTGAGGGAGAGAGATATTCATTTCTAATTATCTTACAGCATTCATTATTAGTAAATAAAATCAATGGTTTCAGTGCATGTTACTGTACAATGATTTTCCCTGAGTGCTTCACATATATTTTAGTAATTCATCTATTTTACAGAAACGATTGAAGTTGTTTTTTGATGGTTACAGCAACAATTTTAATCTATTAAGAAATGAAATGTGTGTACTAATTAGTGGCATTCAAGATAATAAAGTGACAGATTCGTGCATTCGCAAAATAAAACAGACTAGCCGGTTGCTCTCAAACCCTTCCAAAGAACACCTTCACCGTAGACAATCTGTGAAACAGCTCAGTTCATTCGAAAGCAAAGGTATGTTTATATTTCTGGGCATATAATGCGGGGAAGAAATAAATTTTAAGTTTCTATTTAGTTAGTTTTATTTCTTAATTTACCTTGCATTAAGCATATCTGGTTTCTCACCTACAACTAGCGGCATCTTCCTCCTTGATGGCTTCATCTTAGATAATTCTTCTGCGCTATTCATTATACCTAGCAACCTAGAAACCATCACTTTTCCGCCCCAAAATAGGGCTTCTTTATATTTTATTATTAATTTTTTTTTTTGATTGATTGACAAAATTTATAGATGATTCTTCTTCTTCATTTTTTCCTTTAGCCATTTTCCAACATTTTAGAGTCATAGAGAGAGGGGCTATCTACTGGTAACCACCTACTCTTTTTTCTTTCTCTTTCCCCAGTCATATTGTTGTAGATTATTAACTCATCAGCCTCGAGGAAATGTTATTTTTGTTCACGTTTTTGTCTAATTTTTACAACTATTTTTTTTATAAATAATTGTTGTTTTATTTATTTATAATAATGTATATTTTTTGAGCCAGAAAAGGCCTTATGTATAATTCACTTGTGTTATTCAAGGGGACTCAGTTAGTCCCAGAATAAAGTTTATTTTTCTTCTTTTATTCTTCTTCTTCTTCTTCTTCTTCTACTCTAATCCCTAATGTCTTCTAATTCCCTATAAAAGCGTACCCAAGGCGGAATTCGAACCAGAAGAGCAATAATTAAGGGACCCAAACGAACCCCTCACTGCCCCGACGTTTAAAACTATTATGTTCTTTTTATTTTGAGTTAAGTTTTTTTTTAAGAGGCGCTGTTACTAAAAGTATTACTTCTGAATGCTAACCGAGTGCTTTAATTTAAAGTTTCCCCAGGACTTCTCCAAGAAGTCAATGGGAGCTTGTCAATCATCTACATCGTCTAAGAAAATGGATAGTGAAGTAGGTATACTGGGTTGTTGGTCATAGGTTATATTTTGCAAAATGTTTGAAAATGTTTGTGCTTTATGTTAGCCTCTGCTTTCTTCATGATTTCTGCTTCTTTTTGACGGTCGCTTTCTACTTAAAACTAACACCCAGATGGAAGATTTACTTTGTAATATACGCCTGCGGCGTTCGTATCGTCATTTTGGCCTATTTAACAGAATGAAATTTTTAACGCTTAATTATAACTAAATTAAAAAGAAATATGATTAATAACAATAATTAAATACTCATTTAACATCCTCAATGATTTCCCAATCTTCATTGCCTATTTAACCAAAAGGATACCCGGTTAAGCCAAAAAATCTATAAAAAAAATTGCCAGACAATAAAAAATTTCACCCTTTAAATGCAGCTAAGTTGAGTTCCTTAATGAATCTACAGAAATAATTAATTTATAAATACTCAATAGATTTTTAACTTTTACATATCAAAGAGCTTTATCCAGAAATAATTCATTCAATTAATTTCCAGACTTGAGTGAACCAAATCGAGATAATGAAGATGGTGAAGAAGAAGAGGAATCTTTGGACAGGGCTTGTAAAAATAATAACATTAAGGTTTTGAGACAGGTCGTAGAGTTCTTGTCGAACAAGCTTATTGGTACAAATGATCCATTTGTAATTCACAAGAGAAGAAAATCTCGAATCGCAAGTGTAAGTAATTTTCTTTCATCTTACCATTTATGTCTTATACATTTCTTGTGTTATTTACGGCAAATACATTCCTAGTTCATTACAATTTAATATCTAGTGGTCATTCCATTACCGAAGTAACTATTTAGACTGAGTTTTCTCTCCACCGACCCTCTGTTTCTAGAAAAATGTAATCTCTCATATACAAATGCCTGGTATGAGCGAAACAATGTTCATGTTAGTTTGTCATACATCATGGGAAATATATAACGCATCTCCAGATTACCGGTTTTTTTTTTGGTTTTTTTTTTGGTCAATAAATGATGAACATCTATTAAAGGTGCTAGTATGCAAGATGAGCGATAAGCCATATTGCTTTCATCATTAAAATTCGGCAGAATTTAATTTTCACAAAATATCTATTGTGCAAATCTGACATTTTGTGCTTCATTAACTGAGTGGATTTGCGTTTCAGGATTCGTCCGAGACTACAGTCTCAGAGGATGTTGTTAAGAAAGCACTAAACGATTATGACAAATTTATGAATAGATTGAAAAAAGTGAGTATTACCACTAAATAACTCTACATACGGTGAACAAAACTCTGTAGTATTTGAATATGCACCATAGGATTGGTTTTATTAAAGTGATTCGCCTAGAGAATTAGTTATTGAGTATGTTTATTTTAAATTTTTTTCCAAGTATCTTCGAACAATTAGACCCTAAAATAACGGTCAATGTGTGTGTATGTTGAGTTTTATTACCGTAAATGAAATTATACACCCTCTCAATTGAAAAAAATGTTCGTACTAACACATGACATTTCATGCGATCCCCCAATTATATTTGACTTTATGGCCATATTTTTTTTTTCTTTCTATTTATATATAAAAACGATATAACAAGTTTTTTCTTTCAATTTATGTGTAAAAACCAAATTTTAGTAAGAAAAAATAGTTAATTGTGGCATATGTGCCGTAGAGTTATGAATTTAGGTAAACCTCCACTTCTAATTATTAAATTTCGTTTAAATTTTAAAATATGCCATTTATTATGTATAAACCTTTTTTTTTAAATTTATTTTGAGTGTCTGTGTAAGCCTTCCTTTCAACAACTAAGGGTCATGGAGGGAGGAGCCAAGGGAGGAGCTATCTTTAGGTTGCCACCTCATTCTATACATCCATGACTCAAGACAAGCATTTATTTATAGATAAAATATTATTTTATTTAAAGGCTTACCCTGGTCAGGATATCGCGACCCGAACGGATCCCCAGAGCTACACTGTCGCCCTCTGTTGAGTTTCATTACTCTAAATTACGTAAATTGAAAATACATGTTTACTCGCTCTTGACATGCTGCTAATTCCCACTCCTATTGGTCTGATTTTTTTGGTCACACCCACACACACGCACACATGTACGCACGCGTACACACACACACACACACACATACTGATATATTGAAAAAATTTGCACCAATAGGTACTTCCCTTCGGAATTCGATAGATTAGATTTAGATAATTAGAAATCCTAATAAAATAATTACAATTGTATTACATATTAAGCTTGCCTTATGCACAGTATTAAAAGTCAATGAACTAAGTAATACATTTTTCAAACCAAAAAGTATCAAAAAAGTCAATAGGTTATGAACGGTAAAAAGATTTTTTTTACTCGGTCTGGGATGATTTTCCATATTAAAGTAGCCCATAGAATAAGACAAGGTTCATTCCACATGAGCCAACAAGTAAAATGAAATGACCAAAAGGTTGACCATTTGGTTTCGACATCTCCACGTATTATCGAATTGATTTTATCAACAGTATGACTTCCACAAACAAATTTCTCCTTCAGCAATCACTCTTGGTCGTTATGTGATGGCTTCTTCTTTAGGGCTTAATGGAGAATGCGCATCTGAACAATATCCTCCTCGTAGAGGTTATTAAGATGTTAACATAGACTTTCATGGTCTCCTGAAATATTCACAAATACTTCCTCCAATCTTATCCGTGTAAAAAAGTTACTTCTTGCCGAGATTTCTTGCATCATGTGATGACTTCTTCAGGGCTGAATACATTCATAAAGTTTCATTTCTTCTCAATGTTTTTGTCTTATTGTCCCCATTTGTACCTCAAATAGATAGGCAGATTTGTAATTCACATTTTTTTAATAATACTATTACTCTCTCCCGGCATGAATTATTATTACTTTTTTTTTTATCACAATGTTATTCTTTTCTACAATTCTAATGGTGCAATGGTGCTAATTATTGTTTACATCTTATTTACAAAAAAAACTAAGGAGAAAAATTTTCAAATTATACAAAATAATTCTTTTTCGAAACAAATGTTACATACTTTGATCAAATAGAGACATAATATCGATTATCATAACTGAATAACCAATGAATGCCGCTTTCAGGAATTAGTGAATGCTGCACGAACAATTTCTACAAAAGCCGTCACCGATTATGAAGCATTCGGCAACAAGGTTCTGCTCTGGTATAAGCAGTGGTCATTCAGTGCCACCGAAATAGAGAAACTATTTGTGCCATATTTGAGTCTATTCTATTTTCTATTTAACAATACCCTTAAGACTAAATGCAGTTCGGCAGTGAAGAATAAAAGATGGGATAAACCTCAATGGATCCGGCGCCGTCTCTGTTTTCCATTTTCCACTCCGTGACGGCGGAGCCCATGATCTTTCGTAACTTTCAGCAGATTAAAAGTCAAACATTTCATAAAATAAAATAAATCTATTTACGTTGGTATTTCTAAATCGCTTGGCATTCCTGCTTTTTCAAGGGAGGGTTCGAGGAGTCTCCCCCTCCCCATTTTTGCGAGACTAAAATCTGTGTGTCATAAAAAAAAACCAAAAAAAAAAAAAAAAAAACCGATGGATTTAATAACGTTATAGTGACTTAATCAATTATATGAATTATAGTCAATTATAAGCACCGGATACTCTAAGGTTTCATCTAAAAAAAGAAGTAAAGTAAAGGCGTATTGGAAGGACTGTTTCAATGCATGGGAGTTCATGGACAACAAATTTTATATAAAACGTATTGTGCCAAGAATTTATGTTAATAAAGCTGTTGCTTTAGAAAAGTTTATATTATTAAGCCAACCTTTTTTTCTCCTCTGAGAAAAGTTATTCATAATTAATGTAAATAACTCATAACAAAACGATGGACTACAATAAAATTTCTAGTAAAATGATATTGCAGTGTAATGTATAGCTGTTATGCTTTTAGAAAAACTCTTAACAATTTATGGAAGTATGAAGAGGGGATTGTCGGGAATTCGGTCTTGGCAGTTGAATGATTAAAAACTAATTTGTAACCAAAATAGTTTTTATTTTAGCCATCGCTTCTGCCTGAATTTCAGGCCTTCATCAGGGCTGAATATGAAAGAGAAACATACAAAATAATATAAAAACATGTCTATATATGATAATCAAACAAAGAAAAATGAACGAAAATATAAAACTGTGTGTAAACGATTATATAAAATGGATACTGAACGTATTGGAACTAAAAATGATTAATAAAACTCGTAAGTGTACATACCAAGTAAAGTGATGGGGGGAGAGAGAGAGAGACTCTTGCTCAATTGAGCACATCATGACTGATTTGTTTAAATAATTTTTTTTTTTTTACCCTTGTGGAAAGGAACGGGAAACGGACGTGGGAGTGGGTAACGGATAAGATGGTTTAAATGCCTTAAAGTTCGTGGAAATATCACTGTAAAGAAGTGAGAGAGGAAAAAAACTATGGGGTGGTCTTATTATGATTTTTGTTTTAAGATGTGAAAAGTATTAACTGTATGCGGAAGACATTTTTTCAATGTAGACGTGTTTCTATATTATTTTGTATGTTTCTCTTTCATATTCAGCCCTGATTAAGGCTTGAAATACAGGCCGAAACGTTGGCTAAAATAAACACTATTTTAGTTACAAATTATTTTTTAATTGTTCAACTACCATAACCGAATTCCTAACAATCCTCTTTTGACGGCCAACAATTCATTCCATATTAATTTATGGAAGTTTTTATTAAACTTAGATTTTTCGCCCTGTCATATATTTATTTCATATTTCTATCTGAGATTTCACTTGTAAGGACATCTACGGTGTAAATTTCAGTAACCAATATTGATGTCTGATAAATAAATTTAATATTTTGAAACGTTTGCTGAAACTACCTAGTGTATTGTATTATTTATTAGATTTTTAAAAGGTACCTCCTACCACCACTGCTATTTTAAGATCAAATCCGGTTTCTGAAATGTTTTTTTTTTTTTTTTTTTTTTTTTTTTTTTTTTTTTTTTTTTTTTTTTTTTTTTTTT
>KZ808881.1:95802-110033 GCA_000696205.2 Oncopeltus fasciatus
TTTGCAACTTATTTAATATAGGCTGAAAATTTACAGGGGACGTGCTGGCGATAGAAAAACCTTTCTCCTCAATTACTTTGCCGAATTCTTATTTTTCTCATTGTTTTTACTGTCAAAAAAGATGTCATTCAATGATACCCTGTTCCAGTTGTACTCTGGTAAGTGTCTTGTTTTTATTTTATTTTAAGTACAACTGAATTTTATTCTTTATAAATGTAATTAATAAAACTATTATGTACTTTTGTTAACTCAAGCATTTAGTCTTCACTAAAACTACTTTGATTAGTACTTTTATGGTTTATATATATGTATATATATACATATATATATATATATATATAAACCCACTTTAATTGATCTGAAACTTTTAAACATTCTCAATGACTTTACCACCCGAATTGAAAACATAGTAAGCTTATGAGGAACTTTAAACAGTATTAAGAGTACTTATAAAGTACTCTCTGAGAATGACTTGATGCACATGCATTTAAGTCAGTGTCCGTTCATATGCTAATAAATCATTAGGCTAAACAATTAACGATATTTGGTACATGCCTTATATATCACGATGTCTTCATAAAAGTAACTGTTTTTGGATACGTCAACTCCTTTGGCCGTTTATATTGTATACTTCTATCTTTTGACGCATATTTCAGTTACGCAAACCTCTTCTACCTCTTTGTTTTGTCCCCAGTATTAAAAGTATTTTGATTCGACCTAAAAAGTAATTATTCTTTAAAAATAGAAACGATTTAGATTGCCACAATAAATATTTAGAAAATCAAAATGTAGACTTCAATAATTATTTCTCTTGTGAAATTTCATTACGGGCAAGTTTCTCAACTGTTTCCTTTTCCGTAATTTTGTTTAAAATTGTCATGCCAGTTAACACATACCATAATATCCATAAAGAATTGTTGAACTGCATATCTCTTGATGATATTGTGACAGAAGTTTCATGGAAGTTTAAAACATTGAACACTGATGCTGAAAGGATTGCTGAATGCTATTCCCTACTTTCATACTACAATCTTTTCCCTGACAACTTTGAGCCACAATGTAAAAAATCTGTGGAGGAAGCTGAAAAATTTAAAAATAACGGTAACAGGGCTTTTATTAATAAAGATGATTACTTAGCTCAGTATTACTACACTAAAGCAGTTGCATATGCCCCCATAAAAAGTAAACAAATCTCTATAGCCTTTGCCAATAGATCTGCAGTATCCTATTCTTTGGGAGATTTCTGTGATTCTATAAAGGATATTGATCGAGCACTTTCAGGAGATTATCCAGATCACTTAAAGTATAAGTTATTGGAGAGAAAAGGAAAATCTCTGCAGAAAGTTGGAAATTTCATTGAGGCTGAAAGAGTTTTTCAGGTAACTATTAATTTTGTTAAATTTTATCTAAATATAAGAGACGTAATCTATCCAATAAATGAATTTAATCTTTTTAGGCTGCTATTGATTGCTTGCATTTAAGTAATTTAAATGAAGATAAACAAAAAATTCTTTTGAGCCAATTAGAATTAAATATTGAAGAGTGTCATTCGTGCATTGTCAGCCAAGCCTGTGAAGTTAAAAGAGTAATTCCTGAATTGACACATGGCTGTCACCCCTATATTCAAAGTGGATCCTGTGCAGTGGATATTGAGTACTCCCCAGATATGGGAAGATTCCTTGTCGCTACTGAAGATATCAGTCCAGGTTTGTAACAAGAAGTATTATTATTAGTTTAATTTCATTTAGAATGATTATTTCAATCACATTTTTAAGGATATGTGGGAATATTTTTTATCCAGTTGAAGTGCATTAAATAAATGGAGATGAATTTTTAAAAATCTACTGATAATATTTTTGGATCATTATTTTTAGGTAAAATTAAGTCATTGGGTAGTTAAGGTCACAATATTTGTAAACAGAATGGAAATGGGAAAAAAAAAATGAAGAAAAAGTTTCGTTTGAGGCTTTATTCATAGATTCCTTAAGATAAAAAGTTCCTATTAGACATAAATTACTATATATATTAAATACAATTCATGTTAATGAGTCATGGACTTCGTTCCAAATCACTGATCAAAATAAAAGCCCGTGTTACAATATAATTGAAATATGGATAATATCATCTTATAAAAATCCTAAGTTCTCAAATCCTGAATCCATTATAGAATGATCAATTGATGGGTTTTTCTGAAGAAAATAAAGAAAATAATTAAAATGAGAAATATTTTCATTGATAATAATAATACTATTATTCTAGTATATTTATTCTCCTGCTCTTGAGACTAATAATTATTTAATAGCTTATACAAGGGAACCAACTTCGGCCTAAAAAATATATATTGTTGCGATTGAAGTTGGTCGACTTGTTTTACTTATTAAATAAAAATATATTTTAAAAGAGTGTCGAATTTATTTAATATAGGCTGAAAATTTACAGGGGACGTGCTGGCGATAGAAAAACCTTTCTCCTCAATTACTTTGCCGAATTCTTATTTTTCTCATTGTTTTTACTGTCAAAAAAGATGTCATTCAATGATACCCTGTTCCAGTTGTACTCTGGTAAGTGTCTTGTTTTTATTTTATTTTAAGTACAACTGAATTTTATTCTTTATAAATGTAATTAATAAAACTATTATGTACTTTTGTTAACTCAAGCATTTAGTCTTCACTAAAACTACTTTGATTAGTACTTTTATGGTTTATATATATGTATATATATACATATATATATATTTTCTCCACTTTAAGGTCAGCCCCTATTTATTAAGATACTTCTCCAGGTAGATCGCACCTCAATCATATATTTTCTTTGAGGAACATATTTATTATTCTATGTACACTTGAAAATATAGTATTATCTTTTGTAATCTCTGCTAGAACATAACTAAAAGTTAATGTGGGCTATAATTTCTTATTTACCTTCATGTCAAGGTTAAATTAAATTATATATTATATGAATTTGGTATAAACTATTTACAATTAGTTCAATATCTTCTTTATTACTTGTCTCAATCATGACCTTAATCCCACTAATATTTTTAAAATCCCTTACTGCTACTCTTAAGTCAGTGGGATCAAAGTTATCTTTAATTATTTCTTGTCTTGTTACTATCTTTCCCATTTTTGGAGCCCACAAATAGAGTAGATGTTCTCACTGTTTGAGTATTGGTAACCTTATCTGCTACCTCTGCATAAGGCCTGTCAGAAGGAACTTCATTTCTTTAACTGTGTAATCTGTGTGTGAGTGTGAGTGAGATATCATCCCCAATTCTCAAAATAAAGAAAATAAATTCGAATCAAGAAACCTTAGATTAATTTTTTAAGGATTGAAATCAGTCTTAAGGGTAGGAGGTGTAGAGAGAAAATTTTTGTTTTATGCCTGCACACACACCCACACACACACACACACACACACTTGTGCTCATGCATGGCTATATCTAATAATTAATTGTTATTTAAAAATTAGGCTTAATACCAAAATCTCAAAGGCTCTTCCTGTAGCTTACATATGTGATTTCCAAGGTACCTCCTCTAACTAACCAGCTAGTTAGAAGGGGGAGCTAGCCCCCTCCCCTTCCCCTCCAGCATCTTTTCACACAGATGAGGTACATAGAAACAAGAATGATGGTGGAGATATTCACTATGTTTTTCCAGGTTCACAACTTCTTGGCCTGGCTGAAGCTATATACTAACCATTGGTAGGGTAAAAGAGAAAAAATGCTACATTCCCTCCAGTTAACTCCTGGAAATTCATAAAAAAAAATAATGGTCTTAAATCAACCTTGTTTGCTAAGAAAAAACTAATTAGTCTGGAAAAAAGTAATCCTCTTTGTATTAGAGGTGATTTTATAACATAAGAGAAACCATTCTTTTGGACGAATTACTTCTGATAATATACATCTTTGTAAAATTCATGAACAATGGTATATGGAAGTTAAATAAGAAGACAAATCAAATCCAAATACTATTAACTAATAGCTTAAATCTTTTTTTCTGAATATTAGTTTTAAGTGGGTTTAACTCTCCATGGTTAGATTGTATTGAGACCAAAGACTAGATGTTCAAAATGTTTTTTTCATTGGGGTAATGAGCTTTAACAGGTTTATTACAATAAAACAAAACATCAATTGAAAAAATAATACATTATTTTCAGATGTTACCACTGAAAAATTGCATTAAATAAGACCATTGCTGGTTTATTAAGAAAACCTCGATAACGACAAAAATATAAGAACTCATTCAGCAATTAATCAGGTCAGAAATACAGTACAATAAAAAATATTATTAATAAGAGTCTATAAAGACTTATAAGATTTATAATTCATATAATTACTTATAAGATTTTTCAAAATAATTTTAAAATGTTACCTCAATTAACTTTGTTTTTCTCTTCTCAAATCTTAATTAAAAAAAAAATTAATACTTTTATTTGAGATTAAATTCATATTTTATTTAATGTTTAATATGGAATTAAATCTAATCATGTGGATTAAATAAGAAATCGAATCAATCAGTAGCTGTTTTAAATTGTAAAAAAATGAAATCAAGTACTGGTCAATCCCAGCATTACCATTTTTAATTTTTCAAATAATTAACTTGACAAAACATGGAATATGGACAATGATTGAAAAGTAAATTGATATAGAACATCAGGAAAGGGTCTGGAGGTAAATAAGAAATAAAGTTAAATAATATAATTCTATAATAAATACAGCAAAAAGTACTTACTAGAAAAGTGACAAGGGCATCTCCATGTCAGCCATATTGGATCACGGAAGACATTTNCTAAAAGGTTATTTCTACTACCAATGAATATAGAACTATCATACCTTCTATTATCCGTCTTCATTGGAAGAAGATGGTTTGCAGAAACCAATGAAGACGGATAATAGAAGGTATGCTAGTTGCTGAGGAATAATCATAGTTTTACCGTTCCAGAATGACGGACTTATTTAATTAAAGGAATTATTTTCGCAGGTCTCTATTTGTTTACCTAATTTTCCCTTGAGTGTTTAGGGAAAGAATAAAGTATCACATCTAATCAATATTTATAAAGTTTATATAATCTCTATAGGATATGACATGTAATTTCTAGATAAGCTATCACTGTTAAAAGTTTATAAATTTTAGTCCTACCTTCACTAATCGACAAATACAAACTTATATGTTCCAACTAATCTAGGCAACACAACAATCGACAAATAAGTAACGTATAATAAATTTTTTCATTTTATTACATTTATAAAGTATTACGAACGGTCTAATTTGAATTAATTCCATAATAGATACATTAAAACACACACACACATACACACACACACACACACGTATAAATGTAATTTATTAAAGTAGTAAAAAAAAGATTCATATGAAACTGAAATTATCTTGGAATGGTCTATGCATATTAAAGGTTAAGTTGAGTACTTAACAACTAAAATCTGATAAAAGATAAAATAAAAATATAATAGATGAAATATATAAGAGGATTTATTATTTATTTTAGGTATGCTTCTGTAATGAAGAATGTCGAGAAAATTCCTGGAAAAGTGATCATAGCATTGAGTGCAATATTTTGCAACCACTCCTTCAGTTGAATTGTGGGAAACTGGAATTACTTGCACTAAGAGTTCTAATAAATGCCACAGAAAAAGGGAAACTTCTCAGTTCATTATCATCGTCTATCCCAGAACTTGATGGCTTCTCTGAACGTAAAAAGAAGGGATTCATTGGTGACTTTTATTTATCAGATAGTTATAAATCAATTCACAACTTGGAAGGAAACACTGATTTGCAGGATCTATCTTACTTGTTTTGTCGAACTGTAGCAACCTGTTGCATGCTTTATATATTGAATTCTGAAACTGAATTTTTTGAACAGTGCAATAAAAAAGTAAAGTCCGATGTGGCATTTGAGTTATGCAAATTAGAAAAGAAATGTGGTCTAAGTTGGGAAAAAATCTTTGCAGGCGGTCTTTTACTTAAATATCTCCAGAGCATGGCGAGCAATGCTCATGAAATTTCAGAAATGCGTACCATTCCATTTTCTGACAAAAATAGTGTGGAGAGTTCTGAAATTGGTAGTGCAGCTTATTCTTTTCTGAGCCTTATTAACCACTCATGTGATCCTAATGTTGTTAGACATAGCCATGCTGGTTCAACTGTTGTGCTCACAGCAATTCAGATTATAAAGAAAGGCCAACAGGTAAGCAACATAATATAATTATGTTATGTAATGTATTATAATTTAAACTTTTATTTTATATTTTTCAATAATTTCAATTTTTGTTTTTTTATTATGTATATTCAAATAAGTGTCAGCCAGTTCAAATAATTATAGCTAAGTTTTCCATCTGATTCTAAAAAGGCTAAGTTTTTATTTATCAATACAATTTGCTTGTGTACATATATGAAACGGGAATTTTATAGTATTTTAATTATATTGTTTTTGACATCAAAATATATAATGTTAGTGCTGGGATTTAAAATTCAGATGATAAATTAGACCTGGGATTTAAGAAATTAAATGATATGTTAGATTGTTTAGTTAAAATGGAAATAAAATAAATAAATAACACTGAAAAAATTAGTCAGGGTTTCGGCCAGGATCAGAAAAATAAAATACTCCAAAATTGTTGGGTAATTATTTTATTATTGCCAAGTTGAGGAGATGGTTCCTGGGTCTCTTCTGACAAAGACAAGGCCGAAATGTTTGCCCAGCACTTAAGCAATCATTGATACAAACAACTCGATCCTAAAACTGCTTCTAAAAACCTAAAAGATCACCTTGAAAAAACCAAAAAAAGGCTTTTTTTGTTGGCCACAGTCAATGGAGAATAAAAATCAACGAAGAAAAATGTGTTCAAGTTAATTTCCAACTGTGGAAAAAAGACTTACCTGAAATTGTAAAATTTAACAATATTCCTTTACCACTTTCAAATTCCGTTCGTTACCTTGGGTTCTGTCTTGACTCGCGACTTACATGGGGAGAACATGCTAAAATTAAAAGACAAAAACTCAATCGGCGATATGGACTTCTATACAGACTCATGAATAAGAACTTAATTTGAAAATAAATATATAAATAACCTAAATATAAACTGAAACTAGTTTTATCTTTTATTATTTTATTTGATACTTCAAAGCTCCAATTTGTTGATAATTAAATTCTTTAACTAGAGCCGAGAATAACTTCTGAAAATTTTAGGTTTTTTAGAAGGGATTTGTTTTATTAGTTTCAATTTGGGGGGAAATTATAGCTTTAATTTGGAGGCAACTAGTTGATCATCAAGTTTTAAGAGTAGTGGTTAGTCTGGGATTTTAGGCCTACATTTCAGGACTTCTTGAGGGCTGAGAATCAAAAGAAAACACAAAAATAATAGACACATGTCTATATTTTATAATGCAACTCATGAATAAATAAATGAAATGATAAAACTGTATGTTATAAAACAGTATAAAATGCACTAAAACTGAATACTGAACATATTTAAGAGAAAAATACATAATATAATGGAAGTAACTTACCTAATGGGTTGATGGAGAGTGAGAGACATCTACCCTTCAAGACCGAATCCCTGACTAACCTCTCATCAAATAGAGCTTTATTTAAATAATTTTAAAGCTATAAAAACAATGCACCATTGTCATGGGAATACACCACTCACCCTCAGAGCTGATTTGCTTCAAAATTTAATATTGAGATCAATATTAAATTTCATTTGAGAGGTGGGTGATTCAGAGTTGAATTCTGGAACGTGGTAGATGACCAACACTAAACAATCACTCCAATTTTGGAATGACTGGAAAAAAGAAAAATTAATTGCGATATATAATTTGTTAAGTATTTTCTGCTTGAGAGGTTTTTGTGACATTACAGCTCAGTTTTAGCGAATTCTGTATGAAATGAAAATCCTCCAAACTTAATTTTCAGTGGCTTTCAAATATGAATAGCTTCTATTTGTCATTTCAAGAACCTGTGATTGAGATGTATTCATGAGCCTAATTAAGGTTTTATATTTCTCTTAGGGTGGTCCATGTATCCTTGTGTATATCCTTATTGTAGAAGAATACATTATGGCAACCACAAAATTTAGCACCTGAATTCCTTATCAGAATGTTCAAGGTGAATTTTATTACTAACATTGCTACAGACCAGCTAATAACTTACCTTTATATTTAAGTTGCCTATTATCTTAATATCTTGAATGGGGCTTTCAAAGTAAGCACTCTCCATTATGCCATAACATGATTTGGTAAAAACAACATTGAAAAAAACTAAAGTAAATTAGTAATAAAATGGATTTATCTTATATTTATGTTCTTTAACATTTAATTTAATCTTCTAATAGGCATAGGGCCTGTTTAACGAGTTGACCTCTTCTCAACATCCTTATTAGCTTAAAAATAAAAAATATTATTTTTCTTTATTTTTAATGAAACCAATGTTCATGGGAAATCTACTTAGTTTATTATTAAGTAGCTCCTGCATAATGAACATTATATTTTATTTTGTTGGAAGGGTCACTATAAGAAAAGAAAGGACCCATGGATATGGGAAGTGTCATTTTATGAAAATAAATGCCAAAAATTTTAATTTAATTTTATTTCTCTACACTCATTTACTTTGTTCTTTATTTATTTATTTTCAATTATATGCATTTATTTATTTGTCTANCTCCAGACATCACTATCAGTATATATAAAGTTTTTATATATAACCCTGACATTTATAACTTATATTGTTTCATATTTGTATTGTTTAGTTTAATATGTAAATCTTTTTCTGTCGTATAACATACCTCATTTTTGTTCTGTTCATTCCAATGTATAATCGTGATGTTATTGGAGTTTACTATGGAAGAGCGTGAAGCGGGTGGAGATAAGGTCTTGAACGTAACTGCCAAATGAAACCAACATTTAATAATTTGTTTACATTAATGAACACTCTGGTAATACAATCATTTGAGGATAGTATCCAGTAATACCACTCTCTATAATATTGGATTTTAGTTGGATTTTTTTTTTCTTTTTTTTATAACAGTGGTGAGAATTGCAGGGATGGGATTCTGAGAGAAATTATTGGGCTAATGATTTATGATGAAATTGGAGTCAGCTATGGAAGAGGGAGAAGCGAGATAAAATTAAATCACTGACTAGTGGGACATTCAAATTGTTATGGAGAGTTAGACGTGTAATAAGGATCATTTGCAATGATTCTAAGGATTGGATTTTTTGAATGTTGGAAGACATCCCATATTTCAGCACTGTATTTCCAGATTGGTCTTAACTTAGTCTTATAGAGGATAAGTTTGTTTTCAATTGAGATATGTGACTTCCGGTTTAAAATTCTGTGAAGTACTTGTATCATCTGTTAAGTTCTCGTCTCTTGAGCTTGGTATGTTCTCCCCACATATGTTTTAAATTAAGATGGAACCTGAGGTTGGTAGGTATAAGAATGTGATTAAGTTTGACGTTATTGGCTTAGCTGAAAATCAACTTGAGAACATTAACTTTTATCTTCCATTTAACACAACAGGTATAAGACTTCTAGATATTCTTATAAAATAGTGAATGCTCTTGTGGAATCAGGATGAAAAAATTATTTTTATGTCCTTTCTGATGATAAAGAAATATTTTTTTCATTGTGCTTGGTTAGGAATATTGATAGTACAAAGAAAACAATAGTGCAGAGCACACTGTCACGTGGAACTCATACTGTCACAGGGTGTAGTTGGAGTAATCTAATCTTTGTTGGTCTCTAATCAAATGAAGAATTAAAAAGGTAGGACTTGAGGATTAGGTACATGGTTCTTGGAAGTATGGATTTGGCTCAAGAGACCATTGTTTCAAATATGATTGAATGCTTGGAAGATATCCAGAAAGGCTCATGGGTGCTTCTTGTGCTCATGAGATGAGGAAATATATCTACAACACGGAAAGACTTGTGGACAGTTGAATGTTTAGAACCATAACTAAATTGATAATTTTGAGGATATTTAATGATAGGTATTATTCGTTTTATTATAATTTTTTCATAGACCTTGGAGGGCAGGGTAAAATCCAAATTCATTGTATTTATTGTGAGGAACTTGAAATTTTATATTATATCGTGATTTAGATTAGTACAAAACTTTATGTGTATAGCAGATAATAAAAGTCCAGAGATGGACGACATCCCAAAAGCAAGGTGTTTGTGGTGTCTCAATCATTCTGTTTATAATTATTGGGTCTTTGCCATTCTATTTGAAATTGTTAAAATTAAGGAGTAGTTTTGGTCTATAACATTGAACATGTATAAAAATAGGTTTTACTTATAAATAATAATTGTTAATTTCATAAAAAAGAAAAAATTTAGCAAATTTGGTTTAATTAAAATCCTCTGTAGTATTCTAATAAGGCTCTAAACTCCAAGTTAATTTTTACCATTAACTTTATATAAGGAAAGATAGGATCTTAGTAACTTTTATTTCAAATCTAAATTACACTAATTACTAATTACACTTTAATTCTTGACATACCCTTTTTGTCTCAAGGGGTTTATCATTTAAATTTGACATAGAACCATATTATTTGGGAAAAAAATATTAAACTTGCAACATATTTCCTAACAAAATTTGCTCATTAAGAGTAGCAAAATTCCCCCTCCCCTATGCAATATGGGGTTAACCAATGAGTTTCATGTAGGACGATAACATTCAATAAAATTAAAAGAAAAATACGAACCCTTAACACAGAAAATGGAGACCTACTTATGAATTAAAGAAATATAAAAGGAATATAACTAGCCTTTATTTTGAAAGGGGTTATTATTATTATTCAAAGAAAATGTGTGGAATTCTCACAAAATGTCCTTCAAAACCTAATAGGGGCCATAATGTCTATATATCAACATATATGTCAATGAAAATATTTTCCAGTGTCACAGTAAAATAATTTATTCACTCTGCAAATAAATTCATCTATTAATTTTATAGATGAAAATGCTCACTGTTAATATATAATTTCAAATGTATGTGGAACATAAAATTTAACATTATTTTTTTTAAATAGTCACTTTTATCTGATTTTTTTCTTCTTAATTGATTTTCACCAGATAAATATATCATTAATTCAATTATGTATTTTTTGTTGGTGGTTCAAGTGGAATTAACTATTCATGTGTGTTGTTAATTCTCTTTATATTCTTTGAAAAATGAAGTAACATAAAGGAAACCCATAAGTCTGTGTGTAAGATAACAATGTTATCTTGAAAATAGAAAAGTGTTATATTTTATGCATTAACATAGTTTATTTTTATTATTTATAAATATTAATGACACATCATATTAATGAAGTAGATGTGTGAAAGAGTCAGTTTGTATTAGAAAGTCTGTTTTATCATTGTTATTTATTTTAGAATTTGTTTTGAAAGTGAAGGAAATCTCTTGATAATGAGATGAAAATCAGTACAATTATTTGTTTGATCAAATTATTTAAAATAAACTCAAACTTTTTATTTTTATTTGAAATGTTATGTATTCCTTATTATGTTTTGTATAATAAAAGTTTACAGACATACTCACACATATATATGTGTATATATATACTCATTTAATTCCGGAGTACGAAATGTCGAAAGTCATAAATAACTTTAATATTACGTAGAGAGAAAGTGAAAAAAAAAAGCACGGGTTCGACTCCCGGCTGAGGTGGTAAGATATTTTAAAATTCAATTCCTATTTTATTGTATTGTATAAAATACAAATGTATATTGCATTTATTGTATAAAAAATACGTGGATTTAATACCACAACTAAAGTCATTATTTACGAATCAATAATATTTAAGAGACTAATTCTATTCCAAAATCTTCTATTTTTGGTGAAATCGTATTAGTTTGATTAGGTATTTTCTTTTCAATGAATGTTTTTAATACTATCTCCAGTATATTTGTTTACTTATTGAATACATATATAATTGTTGTTTTATGGCTGATAAATTACTGCAAATATATAATCGGTGGATTGTTTCTTAAATATCTCTATATTATTTTGTCTTTGCCCGATATTATGGAATACGTATTTGACTGATCGGTACATTGAACACGAGTTAAATGCTGAAATCCGGGTCGTGTAGTAATGACGTCAGGGTGTCTCGCAACATTTTCACGGCCGCTCGCTGCCGCCCGCATGGCTAGACTTATTACTCCTGATTGATTCCTAATTTAACATTAAGATACTATAGATTAACAATTTGCCTACTGTAAGATAAGATTATGAAAACTATCGTAGTCTGATTAGAATATTTACTTGATTTAATTCTAGGCTATGGTAAAATGGTAAAACAACAATTTAAAGTAATGTTGACAAAGAATAAAAAATCAAACTGAAATGAATGTCAGAATTATGCACTCTGCTTAGCATAATTCTGACATTCATTTCAGTTTGATTTTTTATTCTTTGTCAATCTCACTTTAAATTGTTTCCGTCAATAAATCAACCATTGCCTTGGCAATAAATCGAATCTAGTAAAAATTCTATTCACATCTTTTACTTAACAAACAATTTTATTCTCATACCTGATATTCTCCGTCTTCATTGGTTTCTGTACATCATCTCCCGTTGGCGAGCGCTTTCGGACACTGTCCATCTTCTGGCCGAATACATGCGTTCACTGTCACAATACAGTCAATACAGACAGTGACAGGGAACACATGTATTCGGCCAAGAAGATGGATAATGTCCGAAAGCGCTCGCCAACAGAAGATGGTTTGCAGAAACCAATGAAGACGGATAATAGAAGGTATGAGAGTTCTATATTCATTGGTAGTTAAAANTTCCAATATGATGCCACAATCTATAACTCGCATGTAATTCAACTTATCACAATAACCAACGCAAACATCACACTTTTATCAAAAATATATAACAATATTTTATTAGATATAGGCTCTATAACATTTTTAAAATTTAATTTTGAAAAAATCTTTATCTTGCAAAGTTCATATTAAATAAGCTTATTTGTATTTATATTCTGAAATGGTTTAAGGTTTTCTTCAATTTAAAGTCTTATCTGTAAAGGATCATACAAAAATAGCCCAGCAAAATCTACTTCTTTTGCATAAAAGGAGGTCAAATTTGTATTGGTTAATAAACTATTTCTTTTCAGATTAAAATGAGTTTGTATTTCTTTTTATTATTATTTTGGTTTAGAGTATAGTATACATAAAAAGATTAGTGGTAATTATTTTCATTGATTTCTCACAAACTCTGCTTGATGACCTGGTATTTAAAGTAAACATTACTCTGATAACCCGTCTTTTTTTTTTTTTTTTTTTTTTTACAACCTTGACCAATTAAAATAGGGATCCAAGTACATGAATATTGTTTTGAAGGATTTATGTTGCTAAATAAAATTTTTATTATTATAAATGTTTAACCTCTTTTTTGGAAGTATTTTGAAGTTTTAATTTCCAAAATCATTAATTTTATTTTATAGTTATTAAACAAGAGCACTGTGAACAATTAAAAGTATATAAGTCCTATATGTATATATATATTTTTTAAATAACCAGACTGCAACTTTATTTTTGCTTTTACTGATTATCAGTTGTAAAAATGATAGATAGTTTGCTTTTTGACACTGTCCAAATGGATAAATTTTATTAACATTATGTTTATAGTTTTCATTCTTTAAAAGCATTAAGGAATTATTAATTTTTCTTTTTATTACAATATTTTAATAAAATTCCATTAATACAAAACCTTAGTTGAGGGAATAGCACATTGTTGGGAATAGTCTCCTATTGCTTTTACTACAAGAGCTCTTCCAGAGATTGAGGCACTCCTCAAATTCTTGGTAAGTGGAAATCTTTTATTTCAGGTATGTTTTCATCGAGATTCTGTCTCTTTTTGGGTTCAGTTCTGTGGCTCTAAGAAATGTTACTCTGCTGTTCTCTATCAACCATTTAGGGTCTAGGGTCATGGAGGGAGGGACTATACATGAGGTTGCCACCCCATTCTATACACCCATGGCACAGGTCAAGCTTTTATTTATAAATAAAAGATTGCCCTGTAATGGATTTGAACCCACAGTGTCAGGATTGTGAGGCCCAAACGGATCCCCTGAGCTACCCTGGCACCCCAAAACCTAAATTTTAATATCATCACTATCATTTGCATTACGAAAAAATGTAAAGAACAAAATTAGTGTATAGTAGAATCTTATAAATTTATAATATTATATTATTTA
>KZ808881.1:127754-140651 GCA_000696205.2 Oncopeltus fasciatus
ATATATATATATAGAGAGAGAGAGAGAGAGAGAGAGAGAATTGTATTATACAATATACTAGTAGAATATATTACTATATTCTTATTAGAAAAGAAATTGCAAATTTAATAACAAGCCGTATGTATAGTTAAATTTTGAGATATTTATGATGTAAGTAATGACATTCACCTATTTTGTATTAATAAAAAAAGAAAAAATAATTACTAAGACATTTGACTGAAGGATGTTTCATTGACATCCCAAGAACTGAAATAGTTCGAAGAAATTATTATAATCTACATAGAGATAACTATAGGTGCCAAGGAATTCCTATCAGTGATCCCCTCCTCTTTTATATATACTGCAAATGAGTGAATTTGATTAGTCCAGTGAACCTCTTATAGTTCTACAAATAAGGTGAGTAGTAATACAATTACATTCCTCTTACCCTGTAAAAAGATGGAGTGGTTTTTTATATTGTTATTAATAGTTACAAGAAGATTTTTTTATTACACAACTTCCGTTTTTTTGCATTTTATATTAAAGTATTAAAGTTATTGAGAAATATTTTTATATTAACTAATAAATAATGTAATTTCAGTATATTATTGAGTAGTTATTTGTATTACTTACATAATATTATTAATTATTACTATATTACTTTGAAACTACTAGGAAATTACACATAGGTATTAGTCATAAAATACAGCATACCACTACCAATCCTCCAAATTTTGGTTTCACTGTAATTCCCTGGTTCCAAGACGTATGTCTAGCATTTGTGTTCTGAGTTCAGACTGAAATATCTTCTCTGCAAGAGCTACCTGTCTTATACTTTAAAAACATTCTTAAATTAGATAATTTCATTGGATCATTAAAATTCTCTATAAATTAAACTTAAAACTATTTTTTTTCTTTATTAAAATAATATTTCATTAGACTTCTACAATTTAAATTGTTTTATCATGTGCAGTCATGAGTATTGCAAAAAACCAAGGGTTTTAGCAGTTATTTTATACAAACTAAAAGATTAAGTCTGTCATATATGACCAATCCCATGATATTGGGTTAAACTGTAATTGGAATAAATATTTTTTATGTATTATTACAGATATTTTACCTACTATACAACAAAAATGTCACATAGTTATAAAATTAATATTGCAAAAGTATTCAAAAGGAAGTAATACTTTTAAAAGGAAGTAATTGGTAGACTGATAGTTTAAGAAGATAAAATTTGGAAATCTTATGTCCGTTTCAGCAACTGAAGGAAACTTAAAAATTAAGAACTTCAAGTAGTTCCCATTCCTAGCCTTTACATATGTATGATTGGACTAGTAAATAGCTTTAGAAACAATTAAATTATTGTTTATTATTATTATAAACAATTAATAATATTTTTTTATGATTCAGAAAGGTTTTTTTTCAAGATTAGTGATTGTCCTGCAAACCATAAGTGTTAGTACTAACAATATCATATTTTTTCTAAATTAAGCTGAATTATCTAATTGTATAGTTAAAAATTTTAAAATTAAGTTAGAAATGAAAGCTGATTTTCCATAATAGTAGTTGGAGGAAATGTTGCTGGGAACATGCATTAGTAGAGAAAAGGAGATATTTATATTTTGGAAGCATAACTGCTTCTTATACCATATACTAAACTTATATTTTTTAGCCAGTGTGTATGTATATATGTCTGTCTGTGTATAGTATACGTAGTATTATAACTACTAGAATCAGAAAATTTAATGTTTATGGTAGAAACATTTGACAAAATATACTTCTATTTATTAGCGCTACCCTGGTCATAATTAAGAAACTACAACCCAGGGCATTTTCTTTTTGTTTGTTTTTATGGCTTGATAACCAAGAAATATGCAAGAAAGAAAAAATTGAGAGAAAATGGAAAAGAAGCATACTGAAAATGCATCTAGATAAGATCTAATAGCCTGCCCTCTTTCAGAAAGTTTATTACAGAGTCGATGACTTTATCCTCGTCCAATAGAATTTTGTCTAGAGTTAGGGCATTTGTTTTAATTAAAATTACTGTTACATAACGAAATAATTATAATTTGGGTAATGTTATTTTACACATACAACATTTTTAATGTATAGGGGAATTTTTTCAGTTTTCAAATCATCAAAATTTTTCTGTAACTGTATCCTCTATTTCATAAGAAAGTACATTAATTTGTTTGAGAAAGCTTAAAAAGTTCAACATTTAATTTCCAAAATCTATAAACAATTTCTAAGCCAAACTTCCAAACGTTTAGGCTCATGAAGGAGGATTCTACACATTTTATAATTATTTTTTATTTATTGTTAATATCCATGTGAAATGGGTTTTTTTAACAATGGGTAAGCAAAGCCAGTTTTAACATAAATGTTGAATAAGTGATCACTGGATACTAACATGATGTGGAAATTAAAGATAACTATATAACTATTCATGTCTAATCCTATTTTTGTTTTATTATCTTATCAAGTAAATTATCAATCATAATAATCATACGTCAAAAATACTATCTTGCTGAGCGAAATATTTATGCTGGGTTAAGGGTCAAAATAATTTATTTATGTAAACAAATACATAGGATATATTGTTTTAAACCATTTTATTATTTCATCAAATTGCAAAATTAGCTCTATTTAGCTATTGAAAATTATAAAATTTTTTTTAGCATTTTTGATAAATAAACTGTTCTTTTCACTGCATTTTTAATACACTATAATACTTTCAGATATTTTAATACAGAGTGAACCACATCTTTGTAACGTATATTTTTGAACAAAAATGCAAGGGAATAGAGTAAAATATTTTTTTATTATTCTATTCCCTTGCATTTCTAGTATAAAATTAACGTGGGATTAAATTCCATTACAAAAATCAGTATATAAAAAAAAACATATAATTTTCATTTTTTTCTAATTTAGATATATTATCATTTTATAATGGGCCAATCCAAAACAGAGAGGGGGGTGTTGCTCTCACTTCCAAATAATTTATCAAAGATAATGAAATCATAAACAATTTCACTCATAGTAAGGATTTAATAACTTTTGATAAAGTGTATTCATTTATTTTGATACTCTACTTGGTGAACAATAATCTGTAGTTTTCTTTAATTAAGACTTTATAATGCTTTAATTTAACAGATAAATTTTAGTTTGCTAGACAACCAAACTCCTTTACCTAATAGTGAAAAATAAAGCTCTAATAAGAAATATATACTTTTCTAAGATTAATACTAATATTTTAATTTAGAGATGGTGAAGCTATTTAATCTCACTTGATTTGCATATAATAAAATATTAATGAAATAATTAAGAGCAAGATCAATAATTAATTATTCAAATATTAAAGGGATTGTAAGTAATTATCTATTATGACTTTAATAATATATAAAGTGTCAGCCACCATTAATAATTAATCTCCCTTCCATCACCTGTTATTTAGTAGTAAAATTTAAATTAAGTAAAACACACCAAGAAAAGAAATCTGTCTACCCATCACTACCTAAAAGAGGTTATGAAAACATTATTTTCATAACCTCTTTCAAGAATAATTCATAATTTAGTTACTATCTTTCTTGTTTTAATCTGTATTTAAGTATTTCTCTAACTCTATATATTCTATCAATCACAAAGTCGGGGCTGAATCAGGGATGAATCTTAATTACAGAACTAAATGAAGCAATATTGAGATTTATACATAATTTTTCTGGGGTTAAAGCAATCCATTTTAGTTCTTGCAGTAAACAGGGAAATGAATAATAATTCATTAAAAAAAAAAAATACAAATCCAAAATTTTAAACAATAAATGCAAGGGAATAGAATAAAAATCTATCTGTCTCAGCCAGGGCACGAACCTGGATCTCCTGCAATCCGGGCAAGTGCGTTAGCCAATTACATCACCGAGACTAGCCAGATAACTTATTAAATTACCCGCACTCCTAATGGGAGTCTAAACCTCTGAGAAAGGCAAAAACATTGTCTTATGCTCGAAAGAGCTGACATTGTCAAGCTATTTATTGCCCTGGCTGAGGAAGATAGAATTATATTATTATTATATTAATAGGCATATTCTATTCCCTTCCATTTATTGTTTAAAATTTATGTGAGATTAAATANGACAGGACGTCCTCTCCCATCTTCATGATAGCCCTGAAGATGGCTTACAATGTAAGCCGAAACGTTGGCAGATAATCCTTTATTAAAAAATACATTTTTTTAAATTTGTATTTTTTGGATCTACCTTGACCGAACCCAAACTAAAAACATCTAAGAATTGTAACAGGCATTACTTACATTGTTACATTCTGGGCTAATATGACTGTCAGTCATGAAAACGGGATCTTGGTGACACGATGTCCCCTCTCGCCTTCATGATAGCCCAGCCTGAAATTTAGGCCGACACTTTGGCAATACAAAAACTTTTTTAGCTTACAAATTGATTTTTACATCATAATATTTTAAGACTGAATCCTCGATAATCCTCCCTCATAATTAATTGATACATTGAGATTTTTTTTTTTTAATTAACATGTAACAATTTTTCCTTAGCCATCACAACAAAGAATTTATTTGAATACAAAACCAACAACAGGCCCACCCTGTTAAACTTATTTTTCCAATGGCCTTTGGTTTTAAAATAAACTCAAAAGTCCCATTTAGTGCCATCGATCTTAGGGGGTGGAGATGGGGGGGTAAGACAAGTTCTAACTTACGGCCCCCAAACTAAGCTATCCACCTCTCAACCCCCCCCCCCCCACTGCCCGGGCTCAGAATCAATTTATACGTAAATTATTAATCAATACAGTACTCACTCATGAATATTCATTCAATTTCCTCTACCGGACTTAGTTAAAGCGAATCCGGGTTGGTCGCCGCTGGGTCTATCAATGAATTTTATATACAATTAAATTACAGCACTAAAATTTTTTTTTAATCACTTTTACTACTCTTCCGTTTATCGGAAACATGTTACAACCACATAGCATTTTTTCTTGTTTACAATAACCTCTTATTTAGTCAATATTAACTACTAAACCAAACATCTATACTAAACAAAGCTATAGCGCCTTTGATTTCTTCTCTTACAACTCGCTTAAAACCTTAGGATGTCTTAGCTTCATTAGCTTCGATGAACAAAAAACACTAATCAATTTGTCCCAGCCAGGACTCGAACCTGGATCTCCTGCTTTAATGGCCGGTGTACTTCCATTACACCACTGTTTTATACTATTCCCTCCCATTTATTGTTTAAAATTTATGTGAGATTAAATACCACAATATTTATATGGTAAAAAGATAAAAGCAAATAATGAGAGTCGAATAAAAAGCTTGATAATGTCAGCTCCTTCGAGCATAAGACGATGGATTCGTCTTTCTCAGAGGTTTAGACTCTGTAGGAGTGCGGTCTTAGTGGTGTAATTGGCTAACACGCTTGCCCGGATAGCAGGAGATTCTGGTTCGTGCCCTGGCTGAGTCAGATAGATTTTTATTCTATTCCCTTGCATTTATTGTTTAAAATTTATGTGGGATTGAATAACCCCACAAAAACAATATTTACAAATCCTAAATATTTTATATTGAAGTATATTACAATTAAATATTTAATGTACATACAAAACCTTTATGTTTCAGGAATATGAGACAACAAAGTCTTTTGTATATATGGCTGAGCATTGGATATATTTGTGCTTTGCCATACTACTACCGAGAGGACAAACATCAGGCAGAACATCATCATGAGTACTCTTATAAAGGTCATGATGCTGGCCAAGTTTTAGAGTCTATACCTGAAAGTCAGGGGATTCCCCATGTTAGTGTACCCATGATACCTGAGAAATATTCATCACACGTATCACCTGCACAAGCTAGCAGCTTCAGTCACGGCCAGGGAAGAGGGTACTCTTTTAGCCAAGAGTCAACTCAGCATGGGAGCTCATATCAATCTTCAATACCTGTCTCCAGCCAGCAGTATGTTCACTCGACACACTATACATCACCAGTTGTTGTTCAGCGAAAAGTAGTGAAGTTTTACAGCTACCCAACAGGAACCACTCAGACAGATCATGTTCATATGATTGGTAGTGGTAGAGAAATACCTGTAATTGTTAGTCAGAAAGAAGAAAGATTCTACAACAGTGGATCGCACATAAGTGGAGGGCAAAAAGAACCTGATTTGGAAAACATGAAGGGTGTTCATAGTTTTTTAACAAAAGAACTTAATTTTGGACAAGAATCAGAGCAGAGAGAAGTTCCTGAAAAATCATACAGAGGAACTACAGAAATTGGTCAGCAAGAGGACAGTATTCAGAACCCCATTAAACTAACTTATTTACCAGGTGTATCAACACAAAAAGTAGAAAGGCATTATGAAATCAGACGAGTTGGCAACCTTGGAACATATGATCAGAAAGAGGGTAATCAATTAGACTTAGGACAGACTCCTTCTCTAAATGTATTACAAAATTCACAACAAGAAAAAATAATTACTTCAAGCCAACATGTATACCACAAAGCAGAATCTGGAGGGTTACAATCAGGTCAAAAGGAAGAAGATTATTTCGGTCAAAAAGAAGAGGATTCTTATGATCAAAAGGAGGATGATTCTTTTGGTCAAAAGGAAGAGGATTCTTTCGGTCAAAAGGAAGAGGATTCTTTCGGTCAAAAGGAAGAGGATTCTTTTGGTCAAAAGGAAGAGGATTCTTTTGGACAGGCAGAAGAGAAAGAAAGTTTATTACATACTAAAGAAACAAAATATAAAGAAGAACCATTAAAGGTAATCAACACTGTTTTGAATGGAATGCATCAAAAACCTTATAAAAAGTATGAAAGTCAAAGTTTGGAGTTTGGACAAAAAGAAGAATCATTATCAGAACAAGAGCCTATTAACCTGGGGCAACAAGAAGAAAATGGACAAACAGAAGAAAAAGAAAGTCCATTTCATAGTAAATATAGTAGTCTACAATTTGGACAAAAGGAAGAACCTTTGCAAGGCTTTAATACTTTTTCACCACTTAGAGGACAAGGAAGTCATTATCAAAGCCACGCAAGTCAGATGTTGGTAATAGGACAAAAAGAGACAGGGCAAGAGCCTTTGAAATTGGGACAAAAAGAAGAGTCCCTTCTTGGACAACAAGAAGATAAAGAAAATTTACACAATAGTAAATATAGTAGCCTAGAAATTGGTAAAAAAGAAGAACCAGTACATGGCTTTACTATAGTTTCACAACATAGACAATCAAGTCTCTATCCCAGTCATGACAATAAAAATTCAGAACATGAACCACTAGCATCAGGGCAGGGAAGTCTTTATCAAAAGCAAGAAAGCCAAAGTTTTGTTATTGGGCAAAAAGAACAAGTAACAGGTCAAGAGCCAATTATACTGAGTCAGAAAGAAGAGGCCCCTATTGGACAAGAAAAAGAGAAAGAAAGTTTATACAATAGTAAATATACTAGCCAAGAAGTTGGTCAAAAACAAGAATTAGTACATGGATACAGTACAGTTTCACAACATATACAATCAGAAAGTCTATATCCCAGTCATGGCTACGAAAATTCAGAACATAAAAGAACAATATCAGAGCATGGAAAACTTTTTCCAAACCATGAAAGCCAAAGCTTTGCTATTGGTCAAGAAGAAGAACCGTTAACAGGTCCAGAGCCAGTTGTCCTGAGTCAAAAAGAAGAGTCCCTTATTGGGCAAAAAGAAGAAAACTTTGGGCAAACAGAAGATACTGAAAGCCTAGATTCTACTAAATACAGCCAATTAGAAATGGGACAAAAAGAAGAACCTTTACAAGATTTAAAAGTAATTTCTCAGCATATACCTCATCACAGCTTTCATCAAAATCAGGGAAATGAAGAACCTGTAAAGCCCATAACTGTACAAGAATCTGCAACCTCAGGACAGAAAGAAATATTAGATGGGAAAGGTAAATACAGTACTCTGGTAATTGGACAACATACAGTGCCTATTTACATTAATCCACATAAGTATTCATATAAAGAAGAACGTAGTCAAACCCGAGTTGTAGATGGAAGTTTAGGATTGGGACAAAAAGAACCTACTTTAGCTAAAACAGATTCAATTGGCTTAGGACAAAAGGAGGAATCTGAAAGTTTGTACCATGTAAGTAAAGAATTAGGTGGTCAACAAAAATTGTTTGCTGAGCCTATCTATTCTGGACGTCATGAAAAAATTATTCACCAACATGATGAAATCAAACAATTAGAAACAGGACAAAGAGAAGAACCTATAAGGGAAGTTAAGCCTAATTTTCTAGAACAGAGAGAACAGGATGAAAAACTATTTTCTCTGGGCATGCATAGGGGGGATACAGAATTTGATATGAAAGAAGAGAAAGACCCAGAGAGTTTGGAGCACCAGCCTCATGGTCATAGACACCATTACCATAGAGAAGAAACTCACAGATATCACAATGGAAGATCATGGCCCCATAGTAAATCTTGCACCCATGGTGAGCATTATCAGCATGGAGGATTTGGGATGGGCCAGAAAGCCCATGACCTAGAAATTTCAAGTGGAAGAGTAAAAGAAAATGAAAATGGAAATACTGGAGGACAAGGTTTACTTTATACAAGCAGCCATAAAGAAAGCAATCACAGGGTACAAGAGATCCACACAAGTACCTCAGAAAATAGTAACAGACAATTTCCATCAGAATCACCAATTACAAAGATAACTAGTGATGCTAACAAGCCTTTTGGAAGTAATTTAGATTTAGATAAAATGGTGGAAGATTTAGCTAAAACTATAGAAGGATATGATATTACAACAAACCTAAAACCCATTGTAAATACTCAAGCCCCAAAAGAAAGAATCACAACTTCTACACCTTCTGTTCATTTGGCTGAAATTGAAGAGCTAGGATTAGAAAATATTAAATCTCAAAGCTCCTTGCAGTCAAGAGTCATAACTAGTTCACCAGAACAAAAAGTACACATATCTGAGACTCACAAAGAGGAGATTGGATTGGATTATCCAACACCAAGGAAAACATACTCCAAAAAACATTCTAGGCATTACTCAGTTAGACAGGAAAGTCACAGCAGTTTACCGGAGAATACAGAACAAGCTCCACATGTTTTAACTCAGGCTCACAGTGGGAGATGGCATGGATATTCTCAGTATGGATCCTCAGCCTCTCATTATGGGTCTTCAGCTGCTTTTCTAGATGATAAATATTTTCCTAATGAACGAGTTAAAAGAGAAGCTTCTCCAGAGCCTGACAGAAAAGCAGAAATAGACTCATTCTTATCAGAATTAGACAAGGAAATTGCAAGAGAAAATAGGAAACCCGGACAAAGCAGCTATGTTCAAGTTTCTTCTTCACAGCAACAATCTCAATCCCAACCTGGGACCAGCTTATATCCAACATCAAGTGGATCAGGTGAAACATCATGGTTCAAAAAAGTGGGTGATGGTATTAGTTCAACCTACAATAAAGCTAAAGGGTCCATTAGTGACACATTAAACCAAGCAAAAGAAAAAATTAGTGATACAATAAGTGAGGCAAAAAACAAAGCAAAAGAAATGTTCACTATCTAAGATTTGAGAATACTCAACCCAATACACAGTATTTATTTATTTTCTTGTAAATAATTGTTTATTTATCAAAACAACAAAAATGTACTTCATTACTAAATTTTTAATGTAATTAAAAATATAAAAAATATGTTAAATACTTTCTTTTAATGGGCAGAAACAGTTAGGAAGTGTCAACACTTAAAAATATATATAAAATGAAACAAGTAATTAAACCAATTTTATTTTACTTATTGTACCCTATGATCAAATGGCTCTCAAAATAAAAATTATAGAAATTNTTCTAAATTCTGAGACCTTTCTAAAACTGAAAACTATGGACTGTTGATTGTTTACACATATACACACAATAAAACATGCCTACAAAAGAAATTATGTATATTCTTAAAAAAATAAAAAAATAGCTATACTTGAACAATGTAGCTTTACTGGAGGTAGCGAAAGTTCTTTTGCAATATCAGAATTCTTCAGCTTAAGAGCATCATCAATCTAAAAATGAAATGAATTCTCAGGTTGTTAAATAATTTTTTCAATCATTTTACAAATAATTAATATGTTTTCACATTTGAAAGTTAAATAAAAAAATATATGCACCGTTTTTCCTTTCACCCACTCAGTGGCAAGCGAACTGGAAGCTATGGCTGATCCACATCCAAATGTTTTGAATTTAGCATCGACTATTTTCCCCTTATCATCAACCTTAATTTGAAGTTTCATTACATCACCACAAGCTGGTGCACCAACTAGACCTGTTCCAACATTTTTGTCATTTTTGTCAAGAGAGCCAACATTGCGAGGGTTTTCATAATGATCAATGACCTAAAATATAAAATCAATTTGACATAATTTTAAAATTTTGTTTAAATTCATATAAAAAATATTTTTGTGTTCTAAATATAATGGTGAGAGTTTTTCTTCATCTAAAATTACGTTACATCAATTCATTATGAAAAAGCTTTCACAAAACAACAATATGAATGTGAGTAATAGGGGAAAAACATTTTTATAGAAGAAAAATAAAGCAGAAAAAGCTATTTATTTTATAACTATTTTGAAATTACAGATTAATGCATAACTCAACAAATAAATAAAATTATGAAAATATGTACTTCTCATTTCTTACAACTATATCACATCATATTTCCTTTCCATTGTTTCCTAAAACACATTTATAAACTAAAGAAAATGATATAAAATAAAAAGCAATCCTATCATCTAAAATAGTCAGAAAAAATATATATACACAAATCTGAGATAAGGAACAATAATTATAACAAATATTTATTTACTCTTGTTTTCTTGGGATTTTTCCTGTTGTTTAATTTTATAGTCAGCAAGTGCAGCTTTGATAGCATCTTCAGCTAACACTGAAACAAAATAAAGCCATAAAATAATCAAAACAAACTGAAGCATAATATTGTGAATAATTCTAATTGCCAGATAACAAATATTAAGTAGTTACTTACTGGCAACTTAAATAAAGATTAAAAATAGTCACAGAAAAAATTTGAAAGCATCTCTCAAGACTTTTACTACCATTGTAACATGTTTTCCCTAAATGACTATCTCCACCATTAGAGACTTACTCAGGCCAACTCCTCCATTTCAACTCATCTTACCCACATCACCAAAAAATTAACATCCTCAGATTACTTACGCTATCTGACAGAACCTTCCACAAAAAAAACATACAAGTGACACATCCTCCTTTCCAATGGCTTCCTTCCCCATCTATATAGTAAAATGTCTTATCAATTGCTCTTCCCAAACTAAACCTACCCCCCAAAACAATGTCTAATTTTCACTCTCTCCTTTTTAATCAAAACCTTTTGGAAAAAATTAAAAAATGCCTCAATAAAACACTTCCAAACCTTAAAAGTTTTTTTTTTTCACCAATAAGAAACTCAAATCTCTGTTTATTAATTAGGCCCCCTTCAAAGGCCCCATTTCCTTTCATAATAGAACCAATGTGATTCATAAAATCCCTTGTTCCACTCCCAAATGGCATAGTAAATTGAACAAATCATGTTCACGTAGGCTTCCACGGTCCTCAGATATATTTACCAATACACCTTCTCTGTCTTCTTCAGTGGTAAATATGAACAAATCATACTAAAACACATAATAAAACTAATTTACCATATAATCACCCATACAAAACAACATTAACTAATTAAAATATAACAAACTGAACATTAAAATACTGCCCTTACCAAACACATTATACACGACAGACACACAATTGACATTGATAACTTCACTATTTTATCAATTGAACCATAGGCACTAAAAAGTTATGTATGAGAGAAACATCTAGAAACAGAGAATTTACCCCTATGACTTGGTTTTATCCTAAGAGTACCATAAAGTATATTTATTTGATGAAAAGATGAATCCATTAAAAAAATTATAACACACACACACACACACACACACACATATATATATATATATATATGTATATTATTTTTTAATTTTTAACTGATCCTAGTTATAAGCCAAGATGGACATAAGAGTAATGGGATAAGAGTATATGAACAATTTGATTTACAATCTGGGAAATCAATGAGGATAAAAGGTTAAATATAAATAACTCATGGCAGTCTATAGGCTGCTAAGGTGGGAACATTAGAGGATTCCAGAGTAGAGTAAAGATTCACAGCTGCATTCTTAAATACCTTCTTTAAATACATCGTAAATATGAGATGTTAGATAACTTAAACTTAAAGAAAACTTTTTTAATCGTGAAATAACTTTAAAAAGTAGTAGTCTCCCTTTCAACCAGTCATTGAGTGAGAGTCTATCGGCAGGTTTCTATCCCATTCCAAACATCCATGACTCAGGATGTTACTACCAATAAAAGCTAGCCCTGGGGCAGAAAGCACATGGATTGCGACACCTGAACGGATCCCTGTGCTACCCTGATGCCCTCTGATTACTCAATATTTTAATGATTATGTGATTTATCCAATCTCAATAAAAAAGGAAATTGTTCAATAAAAAGCATCAATACCAAATTTGGTTGTTTTACAATTAAGAGCCTGCCTGGCCTTTAGGGTACATGATTATTTTTCTTATTATGAATTTAAAAAAAATAATTTACAGTACATAAATGTTATAAAATACATTTTTCACCAATCATGTTTTATAAACTATTTTGTTACTCTAAAAGTTCAGAAGATAAAAGCAATTTTTATCATTGTTCCCTTTTTTAACCCCTGCAGCCGATTTCACTCATGACTAAAAGTTTTTTTAATACCAAATTAAGTGGCATTAGCGCTTTATTTTAAAAATTGCAGACTTCAAAGTAAAGGCTGTATGTAATATATAAAAAGTAAAA
>KZ808882.1:16739-27405 GCA_000696205.2 Oncopeltus fasciatus
TCTCTCATCTTCATGATAGCCCTGAAGATGGCTTACAATGTAAGCCGAAACGTTGGCAGATAATCCTTTATCTACATAAAATACATTTTTTAAATTTGTGTTTTTTGGATCTACCTTGACCGAAACCCAACTAAAATCATCTTAGAATAATATCTACGGTCAACAAACTCTCCTTTTGAACATACATACCATATTCCCTACATCCTGGGTGGAGTGAAGTGATTAAGACCCAAATTTCTAAACATAAGTTGTTTTGGTATGCAAATAAAATAATTTCGGCAACTTTATGTAAATATATTTCACTGTTAGTTAATATTTTCGGGTAATTATCACGAACTACATAGATTATTCATGTACAAAGCAAAATATAAACATCCAAAGGCTCGAAAAGTAAATGTGCCGGTATGCTTTCCTCATTTACTAGTATAAAGAAAGTGGATTGCATTTTCTGACATTAATATTTTGGTAATATTTTTAACAAGGAGACATTCCTATGGACAGTTTGCTAAAGCATGTCGGGGATCTCGTGGTTTCCAGATTTTGTCTCTTACTATATCATTAAGACTTATTTTTCACCTCCTCCTTTATTTATTAAATTTTAATGCATGGAGGTGTTAATTTTAGGTGATCCCAACTTATTTTTCATTAATATATTTTTTCAAGTTTCAACTATCCTTTTTAAGGTTGAGTTCAAAATCAGATGATCGTGTGAATCGGAGAAATTGAAATGTTTTCCTGGACATGTGGCTCTTGGTCTTGTTTATTCTGTGTGCGGTTTCGTGATTGCTGGAACTTTATTTTTCCCCCGTGTAATGTTATAACTCCTGAGCAGGCCAGGAGAGGGCATACAAGTGAGGAAGGCTAAGGTGGATCACACGCCTGCCACCTTGCTCGTGGGCAGAGTTTGGCCAGCCATGGAACCAGATGTTAGCCCCCACCCCTTTCAGCGCCGGCCTTCTACTTCTACACGTTTCTCTCTCACTCTGTCCCATTTCATCTCCTCATTTATCCACCTTGTTGCCTCTCTCAAGATACCACCTGGTGTGGAGCTCTGCTTTTACTTCGTATCGTTTGAGGAACAACTGAAGATCCGGCTGTTTGCTCCGTGTCTGTAATGTTTATCTTGAGTATGTAAACAAATGTAGTGGTTTTACTTGGAGGAGGGGAGCTTTTTTTCTCTCTTCCTCGTGTACGCCACTGCTAACTTGATCTGCAATATCGATGGCTTTGCTGTCGTATTTCACAACATCTGTTATTTATTCCATTCTTTCTACAACGGATTATTTAACCAATTCTCATTTAAAAAATCGTTAAGCAGTGCCAAGCTATTGTAAGAGTATCTAAATCATCAAAGAAGCTCTTTTGTTACCGATTTCATGGAAGAATTTTGGAACATTTCTATTGTAGATATTCCTGAAAATATTTTTTAAAACATTTGCTATTTCCATAAATGATACATTTTTGAGCAATCATCTCTAACATTAAGCCGCAAATTAAAACTCTAAATACTCATATATTCTTTTTGTCAAATATTCTTCAAATAAAGGAGTTCTTAAAAAACATTGCTAGCCAATCTTAATGTTTCCTTACATTAAAAAAGCATTGTTTGTTTATAACTCACCCTCCACTCCTCATCTTTTATTTTTGATTCATTTTAATATCTTTCAACTCTTGTGTTAAAACTATTTTCACAAACAACAATATAACTTCCAAAAAGTTTAGCAAGTTTAATTATACAGAAAAATATATGCCATGGGCTATGTCTATTGTATAAACACAAAAATCAACATTCCAGATTTATTTATTTAAAACATCATTTGACTGATTCTAATGTGGCTTCTTTCTCTCATATATATACCGTGGAATTTACATTCTACATGGGCAACGTAAGTATTATTTAAGGAATGGAAATGTGGGTTCGTTCGTTGGAGTGTGCTCCCAAAAGTGGGGACAAAGAAAGCAGGGTAGGGAGTGACCCTCAGGTAGGGTGAGGGGGGACTTAAATGGTTTTCGGTTTGCTTCATGATTGTTATATCAATAAGGGGCTATTATCCCCTTATGTGACATACATCTTCTTCTCACATCCGTAGGTAACAAATCCTATATAACATATGGAGTAATGAAAGTTTAAACAAACCTTCTGCATCCTCTCCCCTATTATGTAATACATTATTTATCTTTTATTTGCTTATTTTTGTTTATGTAACTTTAAAAAAAATTTTTTTTTAAATATCTAAATTTTAGTGTTTTTTTTAATCAATAAATAAATAATTTAACTTATTTTTAAAATAAACATTAAATAATATTATTTTTGTCAAACCACCAACTTAAAAATATATTTTTAAACTTGAGAGAAGTCTTAACTACTTTGTTGAAGCTCTTGAAAAGTTGATGTCTCCTGGAAGCCGTCCAAGGAGATCCAGCCCTCTCCCCTCCCTCCCTACTGGTTCGCGAACAGGCATTTTTTTCATCCACGATAAGCACAGGTTGTCTCTCGGCGCCGCGTTCACATAAAGCTCCTCATCAAATGAGGTGTACCAGGCCAGGATACCTCCCAGTGTTATGGGTGTTTTTCATCGGAACAGTAGGTGTCGGCTGGCTGGTGCCGGGTACTGGCGGCAATGCAAATGCGGGCTTGAATCTGATATCTTATCTCATACCCACATGCCCAAGTACTTGAAAATGTGTCATGTCAACACAGCTGGAGGAGAATGTTCTGCTAATGTATCTTTTAGAGGGCAGACTTCTCTTCCTTGTAGCTTACCCATCCACGTTTCAGAAGGTAAGATTTAGAGAATGGCCACTAGTGACTCCTACTTTCCCATTTGCATCCGATAATTGTCTCTAACTCATGTTTGTAAAAGCACTAAGAATGGTTAATAGCCGTCTTTAGTGCAAAATCTGAGGTTTTTATAAGCACTCCATAAATAAGCATATTCTTCATACCAATAATTCAAATAAGTGAATAATTCTTCCAAAATCTTCAAAAGTTTAGAGCCATAATTTTAATAATCATTAATTTTTAAATTTACAAAACGTCACATGTTTTTCATTTTGTATACCGAGTAACATTGTGAGGAAATTGTATGTATTAAAGTATAAACTAAAAAACCTTCCTGTATTTGTATGTGTTTGTACCTTGACTCTGCTATTAGAGTAAATATATAAAAATAAAAGTTTTTTTTTAAAATATATTTTTATGTTANNNAAAATATATTTTTATGTTAACAATGACTGAAATAAACTTCTTTTTTTTAATCTACTTTGATAGCACATTAAGAATGAATTCACTATTTAATCTCACGTGAACAGAACTTAGCTTAAATCAAAATTATTATAATTTGGAGCGTGTTTATTCATGAATAATTTATAATTAGCTAGTTTCAATAAAATCATTGCTGTAATTTCCTAAATACAAATGTCCCGGGCATCTTTTCATCGTAAAAGAGTTTATCAATCATCATACGAGACATTCTTAATGGGACCCGGAAACGTACAATTCAACTGGAAACGTGAATTGGAATTTTCACTTTTCTTTAATAATTTCAATTTGGGCATTAGATCTCAAAATAATAAATATTTCTCGTCGTTTTCTTGTGTTGCATATATATTCAATTTTTGACAACTGTATACTGTCAACAAGTGTATCAGTCTATCAACTATACCGTTCGCAGTTTAAATATAAAAAAAAAAAAAAAGAGGTAAATAAAAAATGTATTAAAGCATCCGTACGTAAACCGTTTGACGAGTTATTAATTGATTGAAATCGGTTGAGGGGAGGGGGTTTAAGGAGAACATATTCATAAATCATTCAAACAAGTTATTTTTATATAGTTAGAAAAAAATATGTGGGGCTTATTAGGGCATAAATCTGATTTTTATGGAGTTTCTGGCTGACATTATTAACATTAGAGATTCTGTAAATCCTTCAACCTGCTTGAATAATAAAATAATAAGAATATTTTTTTCTATATAATAAACTGTTAATAAGGGCAGTTGGTAATTAATGACCAATCTTCCTAATTTTTAGGATTTAATGTCAAATAGGAATAATCTCTTAAACTACTTTTATTTTAGTAAAACTTATTAATTGATAATTATATCATTGAAAATTATTACATTATAGAAACTTTTTACGAATAATAACAATCATTTGATTTAATAAAAATTAAATTTTACCACCAGCCAGTAGGCAGAAGGTCAGTAACAATAATAACAATTAAATATAATAACAAATACATTTTGTCTTTAATACAAGCATTTAAACCTCTGATGAGCTGGTTACTTGCCCTCTATTAGCATCACTTCCCAAGAGTATGCATTAAACACCAATCTGTTGTTTATTTATTTATATGAGAGTTTTCGATTTACAGGAAGTGAATACTTCGTAGCCCTGTCCCTGGTCATATAGACTCCTAGGATATTATATAACACCCAGTAACAGTTAACACATTTTTTTTTTTCTCTCTAAGAAGAGTAATTATATTTTGGTTTCATGCAAATTGAAAATAAAACGAATTTTGTACGACAATTGACAGATTGTAGAAAATTTGAATGTATCGATATTAGACTATCATAAGGGGGGGAGGGTTTCGTTAGTTTTAAAAGTATAATAGGGCTTATTTCGACTTCTATTATTCCCAGCGTAAAATATTCTTTCTTTCAAATACCACATTAAAAGTAGGCATAAAATATAAATTTAATCTTACAAGTATTATTACAAATTCTTATTAATTAAGATACAGAGAAATTCGTTTCCTTCGTAGATCCTTCATTGAGATCCTTTACTAGCAACTTGCTGTTGTACGACACTGTCAATAAATATTAATAATTTACACTATACAATTAATATATGAATTAAAAATATAAATTTCATTTGGTCCGCCCCCCCCCTCCCCCCTCTGCTTCAACTCTGTCCAAACATCGTATAATTGTGTTGTTTTTCTTAACTAAAAATGTTTGTTTTAGTAATTGTAAAACAAATATTTCTAATTAAATATTAGCTCATTGGTGAGCAATATACAGCATGTTCTGAAAAATTCCTTGTACGTAATTCATATGAGTCGAAAATCATACACAAGTGTGTAAAAATTAGGGTTCATTCTAACTTATAACATAAAAAATCCATTTAGACTTTAATAATTCTTTTCTTAAATAATAATAATAACAACTTCTTAATAATTTTTTTAACTTAATTTAAACAAGAGTAATTTTTTAAATAAATAAATAAGCTGTATGCAATTAAGGTTCAATAAATTTAAAATTATTTTAGGTTATCAAATACTTTAGCTTAAAAATCTTCGAAGCACATAAGTGGAAACATCTATTTTAATTTATAAAGTGTATAAACATTTTTATTTGCTAGTGGAATTCATTGAGTTTATATTATTTGAATGCGTACTTTAAAAATACGGATATCAATCTTAAACTGTTATAAAGCTTTAAGTTAATTCTAACTTTTTATGTCATGTATATACTAGTTTTGATTAAAATCAAAATCAATAATTAAATCCCTGCATAGTCTCACGCGATCAAACTTCGAACTTGAGTGTCTAAGCTGTCTTTCATTACCTCCGCCCTTTAATATTAATGATATACACAGTAAATATGATTCATTTCTAAAAAATTGGGTATTATTGTTTGTAACATCCTCATATTGATAATATCTGTGCTTTTATTTTTAGAAAAGAATTCATTATAGTTGATTTATACTAAAATAAACGAGTAAAAACATTTATTTGATGAAAAGTAAATTGGCCTTTAAAATTTATGGATAAAATAAGATATATATACGTAAATATAAATGCGAAATAACTTCATTTAATTATTTAAAATTTAAGGAGCGCTTACAGGAAAGTTTTGAGCCCTTATTATAAATAGCCTATAATTAGTGAGTTTATTATTTAAAAAAAAATCCTACGTCATCATGAATTAATTGAATTTCTTGCAAGTCAAATTTGAAAAATAAAGAAATTTTCAACTAAATCAAAATATAATTTTAATGACCCTCAGGCTTTAGATGACATATCTAAATTTAATGTAACTGATTAGTTACTGATTAGAAAAGTACTGATTAGTAGGCAGAGAATTTATGTAAGTACTAGGATTAGTTTCAAATCTATTCCTGAGCATACCCAGTAGGGCCGTGTCGCACCAAAAAATAGTATTTTAAATTGTTTCATGTACTCTTCCTTTTAATTATAATTTCAAAAAGCCTAAATATCAATAGAATAAACTTAATGAACTGCTTGAAAAAGACATTCGCAATCCCTGAACAAGATGGATCGTTCTTAAAAACCTTTTATTTATAGTTATTGTACTTATATTAGGTTAATAGTTATTGTACAGTTAGGTTATTATTTTAGAACTTTGTCTGAGATTAAGAGTGCAGTACAAGATACCAACCAGAATCACATCGTTTCTTCATGGTTCTATACTTTTTTTTTTTTTTTCGTTCAGGAAATATATTTATCTAATGTTGATATAAAAAATAAATATTAAAATGAATGAATAATAACCAATGAGTCTTGATGCTTTTTCATGCCATGAAGATTGTTTAATATTAGAATTTAAATTCAAGCTACAGTAGATATTTCTAAAATTTCACTGAAAGAAAAAACAAGCTCAAAATGATATTTCAATATTTACAGTTTTTTTTTAAATTTCGATAATTCATATGGTTATAACCTATAAATAGACTATTGATAGTCTAAGTAATTATATAATTTTTAGTCGTATATGAGGAGAAAAGGCTTCGAGCTCATTCCTTCAACGCTCCCAATATTTCTTTTTCTTTTTCTTTTTTAAAGATCCGTCCAACTGCTTTGGGACATCGTAAGAGGAGATATCTTCAGGTTGCCACCCTATTCTCATCAAAAGTGACATCCGGCTTGTTGCTTCTCGGTTATCCGCTATTCAAGTAACCTAATGCAATTCGGGTCTACAGATACCTTTCAATATGTATCAACTTTAAAAATATATAAATTGTGTCATTAGATCATAAATTATGTTATTTTAATTTCGAAGTAATTACGGTTTTGTTTTTTCCAAAGCGAATAAACAATTCGCCAAAATCCGTCAAATACAATTTTTTTTTTTTTTTCTATGTAAGAATTTTTCCCTTACCCACAAAGCTGTTGAACTTTTGCCCAGCCATACAGACATAAAAAAAAAGTTTCGAATTCACGAAGATTCCTTATACCCGGAGGAGGTTATGACCAACCATAGGACGTTATTCGCAAATTAATTTCTGCGCATTATTAAATTGTTTTTATGAAGCATTAAAATCATAATTATTTTTCATAATTCAAATATTTTTACTTGTGGTAGTGTAATCATTGATCGAATAACTATGGAGTATAATTCTTCCTGTAAATATATTATGATATGAATATCGGGCTATAAGAAAATTAGTAATAAATATTATTGTACTTAGGTGTATTTTTAGACTTATTAAAATTAAAAATGAATAGAAGATAAAAGGAGATAAACTTCAACTTTACATTAAATAATGTTTGTAGAAGTTTGTTAAATTAGGATCTGCAAACTGCTTAACAAATTTCAATAACTTCCTCATTATCAGTTAGCATTTACCTGTTGAATTTCGGCTAATGATCAAGTAAATGAGGACAATTTTTCTCCATTTTCCGATCAGACGACTTGTATTTGTAGATTCTCTTGAAGTTGAAATGCCTTAGTAGATCAGCTGGGGAAATACAACAACTAATACGCTTGTTTCAGGGGCGTAAACAGATTCCCCTCCAAGATAAGCCGACAGAATCAGGCCTGTTCCTCGCTCTTCGGAATTAAAAATAGTAGTCAGGTATTTCGGTTTTTAGACCTGCAACTCACTCAGCAAATCTTGTTCAGATCCACTCGTTTTTCCGAATTTCAAAGTATATGTACTTACTTCATGGAATCTTTTCAAATACATATATTTCCTGCGATTCTACCTAGGATTAAGGTCATTAACGTGAAAGTTTTCTGTCAAAAAACTTGAAATTATAATGTAAGACTCTATTGGACATTAAATTCGATTTCATAAATTCTATTGAAATCAAAATATAGCAACTTTTTACACCGTATATATTCCATACTTTCTATCCAATCATAAAATAATATGGAGCTGGCTAAATATTAAATGAATTATTTATTGAATTTTACTATAATGATTTAATTGGAATCGTACCTGAAATGTGAGATTAATTTACCACAAGTATCATTATGATTTGAATATTAATGATTTAATTTTCTAATCTGAAAACCGGCATTTGATTCTAAGTTTGCCATAAGTATTAAAATGAGACGTAGCTAGAAATGAGTTGAATGATATTTTGGATGGGGTTTAATATATAACTAGTCAAACAAACTATTGTGGCAACTCTTAAAACGTAACATTGATACAAGGAGGCATTCAAGGTGACTGACAATAAAAATAAAACTACTGATCAAAATTGGGAGTCCCCCCACCACCCGCTGTTTTTAATGAAAAAATACATAAACAACAAATCACGTATGGGGTTCATAGCACCCTATGTGTGCAATAGAAACCGTTACACGTCTTAAGTCACAGTGAGCATTTGCTTGGCTATTCTTTAAAAAAAACGAGATACAATTATTCAATAATATTAATATAATATCCGGTTTCGTCTTTCTTTCTTCGTGTTGAATTTTTTATTAAATATATTACATTAAATAATTTAACAACAATAATATATTTTCATGCACAATTTATAATGATAGTTTCTCTCACAAGTCATTTTTCAATGTTTTTCTTAAAGCTTCCCAAGTGTAAAGTAAAATTGAAGAAAATTTTAAATGTTTGACTCCTTTTTAAAAAGTAATATGAAACTATTCCTCACTTTGAAAAATGCAGTTAATCACTATTAACTAATCGCAAGTCAGACACAACAATATTCCAATAAATCTACTTAAACTTGTCAGTTTTTTCCCCCATAGACAGCTACAAGTCGCATTCGAGGAAAAAGAAAAATATCAAGGTTTTTATAAATTTTTTTTTTGCTGTATATAATCCCACGTAAATTTTAACAATTTTTAGATTTTATATTCTGTTCCCTTGCACTAAAAATTGTTATCAAGGTTTTTATTTGACTGGGTTAATGTCAAGGACAATTTTGATACACATAATCAGCATTTAAGTATATTTTTAAAAATTATTTAAATTTTACATGAAATAACAATTTAAAATAAAAGACAAGGTGTGTGTTTTAATTGAAAAAGTACATTTCTCAAATTGTTTTTACATGCTGGGTAGGCATAATATAGCTTAAATTTTTATTTTTGACCCCTTTAATATAAAATATTTTTCTAGGCCTAAACTTACATTGAAGTGAGTAACTAGCTCAAATATTTAACACCAAATTATACCATATCTTCAATTGCATTCTTTTAATTAATTAAATCTGTCCAGCAAGAGCTGCGTAAACTAAGCAGATTCCACCTGTTTCATTAAGATGTACATAATTAACAGTCAATTATCCATTTGAACTGACAAGCTGGAAAGAGTAATTTGTTGTAAAAGATGAGATCACTGTGGCTAGTTCTAGAAAGTTCTGTAGGTTGGAGTGGGGGAAACGCTTAACCGTCTTAGTTACCATCTTAAATATTTCCTTTGACATACCTTTTTACATCTATCATGCGTTCACTTGTTAATGTCATAATTTAAATAATAACAAAGATCTTGTGATTCTAAATTTTGGTCTTCCTCTATTCTTTCTCTCTACATCCGATTTCAATAATAATAAAAACATTTCTCTGGGCGGTTTAAAATCCTTTATAACTAATTTTGTTAGGGAGAGAACAATGGTGCTAAAAGGAATGACCATTAATCTTTGCCCTAGACTGGCAGGGACGGGAAAGTATGGCATGTGTACACCCATTATTGTAAATTATATTCGTGAATTTGTTCTTTATAAGCGTTTTTAGTCCTAATTTAATTGAAGAAAAATAGAAAATGGATGATAAAAATTACATTCCTCAGCTATTTTATGTTCTATAAACTAAAATAACAAAGAATATCTTAAAGTTGTAAATTTTGCTCTCTTTCTAAACTTCCCTTTTCTCCCACCAGATATCAACCAAAAATTAATTAATTCAACGGTTTCTAATATAAAGCCTAAACCCAAATTACATTTTCATATTTTAAAAGGAAGATCACCTACCCAGCATTTGAAATTATGACATAATTAAGTATTTTTGGTATTTTTCTTGATATGCATTTTTTAAACATTTGTTACAGAATATAAGTTACATCTTTCACATATTATTTTTTTGTATATTTTATTAATAATGATAATAACAACAAAGGCATTAACTAACAAGAAATGCTTTATTTCCCCGCGGGAAATCTGCTAACACTATATCGAGAACATTATTCTTAATTCCATATGATATACGCGAAAATAGTCGATTCGGCCCATTTGACTTTTATCATAGAAGATCAGTTTAGCTGATATATTTTTAACCATTTAGGATAACGTTTAATTTTCGTTTGTTATAATTTATTTCTCAATATCCATGCATTATTTTACTTGGGATGATATCAAATGTAGATTTTATAATTTTTCCAAGGGAATATTTATGGCAAAAAGAAAATATTAAAGAAATTTCTTCCTGCAATATATATATATGGTTTTTAGACCTGCAA
>KZ808882.1:50868-75775 GCA_000696205.2 Oncopeltus fasciatus
TTATTAAAATAAAATAAAAATATGTAATACAAAATTTAAATAAAGTAAAATTAGCGAAGCTAATAATTTCAAATAATAATGTATATTTTATAACATAAAAATAACACAATAATTTTTATAATAAGAAACATATAAAGCATACATTAAACATAACTCACTTCAACTCTTCAAAGTTTCTCACTCAAATTTAGCCTTGTATTTTCTGACAAAATATTCAGCAATATCAAATTCTTTTCCATTATGATCAGTAGCATGTAACTCTAACGACAAGATCATCCCACCTAGACCTTGACGATTTTGAATTATGTCTTTTAACTTTGCTTTAACAGTTTTCTTATTGATTAGATTCTTCAAGCTAATAGAATCTTCAACACTCCAGTCCCCATGTACAGGTACTATTCCTGAAATGAAAAAAGGGTTTTTTCATAAAACAATAAAATGTAGTGCAGAGATCAGCAAAATAAAATGTAGTGCAGAGCACGTCTTTTTAGTGATCAGAAAACGCGAGTTCAAGTCCTTTCATGGCCTAAACTTTTTTTTAAATCTTAAGATCATTTTATATTAACCCTGCAGGAAATGAAGTATAATTTAATAAGGTAATTTATTTTATGCTGGATAAATTAGTCAGGATTTCGACCAGGATCTTGGTCTAGCTAAACTGTAGCTAAGCTCTTGACTCTAAGATGTGACCATAAACCTCCCTCGGAGATCTCTCCAGACATCACAATTCCCCCGATGATGATTTGCAAGTCGAAATGTTGGCAATAATAAAATAACTACCCAAAATTATGGAGTATTTTTTTTTTCTTATCCTGACCAAAACCCTGACTACTTTCTCCAATTTATGACTCGAAGGCCACCGAACCTCCAACCATGCTATTAACTTTCCATGACACTATTTCTAACAGTAGTCAAGTTGTACATTATTGAGGAGAGAAACTAGTAATTAATCATGCAATAGTGAAATTTCATGGGAATATATATATAAAAAAGAGCTTAATTATTTATTATTATAAGAAACTTAATTAGTTATTAATTAATTAAGAACAGCAATAAGTGCTTACCATGGATTTTAGCAGAAAATCCTATAAATGGGTGTTTTGTGAAGATATCTAAAAGTGGCTTGACATTAGATGATGGAATAATTTTTAGGCATCCATAATCAATGACCTTAACTGAAATATTATCACGGTCAATGACTTTGTCAATGTATGCTCTGTAAAAAATTAAAATATGAATTATTATTAACAAATAATAACTTGTAAACAATTGTATAATTAAACTAATTTACTATTTAAGTGAAAATATCCTATTATGTTTTTAATAATTTGAATAATTAAATCATGCACACTAATTATAGAGACAAGCATAAACCTACACTTTCACAAATACAAAGGTGATTTTGATGCCTTTTTTTATTTTTTTTTAAATTTTTCTATTACTTCACTAACCATAATATTCATATATTATATTATATTATTCATAACAAAAAACATTTTTTATTTAATTCATTATAAAAAAGTTCATTGCAGAACTTAGTTTAAGGACTAAGTACCTGACATACATAGTTGTTTATGAGTAAATTATTGAAAAACACATCTATTATAATCTCAATAATAATAATAACAACTATTATAACTACAATTAATACCATAAGTAGTTAAGGTACTAATAACCGACAATTATTATTATCATTATAACTATCAACTATTACCTTGATGTCATGTTCATGAAAAGGATTAAAATAAGAATGTCATTAAAACTTATGTCAGCAAAAAAATCCGCCAAATGTGATTTTCATTGAAACTTTATACTCACATAATTTAACTATTTCAACTAATCAACTTAAGATTGGGAATAAAAGGAATAAGATCCAAGTACTGCAAATCTAAAATTTAAGCTATAGTTTAGTTTTTGTTATCTCGTGTTTACATATTAATCTCCTTGAGGATGCAGATATATGAGGATTCAACCAAAACTTCCTTCAGAGACTTTGTTATTATAAAGTTGCCTGAAGAATAAAAGAAAAGAGAAACTACAGGTACCAGAAGTGCTGTCTGGTCACACCAGTCAATGATAGATGAGGAATTCAGTATGCTTTATAAATTTACAAAGGTTGACTCTGAACCTTTTTAGCTTTGTATGAAATTTTAAACATTTAAATAGAGGGAAAATCAATTTTTTTCAACTCAAAAAGCCCCTTAATGAAAGAATATAGATGTACATTGTGAGTGACTTGAGTATTTTTGTCTATAGATTTAGACTATATGTTTTTAATTTTTGTTTCCTATGTAGTTAAGAACATTTTTCAAAGAAATTGTAACTCTTTTTCAGTTACTAAACAATATCTCATTTATCCCGCAATCTAAAAAAAAAAAAAAAATATTATCCCAGGTGCTTACTATTTTTTTTGGTAAATTGTATGAAAGTTATTGCAGGAGTGGAGAATAATTAAAACTAAAACCATAAATAAATATATATAAAGTGTTGTCTGCATCCTTTATTTTCAACAGTCCTAAATATTATGTTTCTCACCATAGTATTTTTAAAACCCATGGTGGCACTTAAAAATTCATTTAGTCCTTGATAACAGCTCATCAGACCTATTTAGGATTATCTTTAAATTATGTCTACATTCTGGTCAACTATGCAACAATGTCTGATGTCATGACTTTATTTAGGTATTTCTTTTGAATTAATATGTGACATGTAAAATGTTTTTCCTCAATGCATTTTGTGGCATAAAGACCCATCCCTTCCAATTCAAGCTTATTTTTTTAATAATTGCATATGCCCTATGACTTCTGCTCCTTATTGGGCTATTAATCTCAAACCTTGTTGCTTTATGGATTGCAGTATCTACACATTTGGTTAAGTTGGATCTTCAAATATATGGATATATTTGGACCGCCCATGCCCATTCCAATTACATACTAAATTTGCATGAAGGAAGAGTAGGTAGTTTTATTTTTTTATTTTATTTTTTTGCCATTGGGTTGTGTTTTTAAGTTGATTACGTCCTACGTTTGAGGCCAGCTTTTTCACCTCATGGTCCTAGCCTAGGCTCCTACCTGTAGTACTCTTTTTAATAATATTTTCTCTTTACCAGTCTTTTTTATTTTGCTCTGACTAGATGTGAGAACTATAACTTTAGTTTACTTTAATTTTTGGTACTACCTCTCCCATCATTAGTCATATAAAATGATCCCTGTAAATTTAGTCATAAATTTAATTTTTATCAAAGCATTTTTTTTTTTACTGAACAAAGTAAAAGACTGGAGATGTTAAATTTTCAGAGTTGTTTAAATTCAAACTATGCTTGGGACAAGGAAATCCAATACTCCCTAAATTCATGACAGGAATAATCTTTTCTATAAAATTCTTGATTTTGGAAAAATATTGAAAAATTTCAAAATAAAAGAATTATATAAGCCACACTATTTAGTAGCTCATATTTTAGACTCATCTTAAAGAAATAAAACAATTTCTAGTACATCAACTATTTTTGAGAGCCCTATTTTTTTCCTAGTTGTGCTAAGCTAACAAAAGATCTTGCTTTTTGCAGTGACCTATATTTTTATATTTATTATGTTTTTCAGTACAGTGAAAAGAAAACAATAAAACACATTACCTGTACCAATAATTCCCATCTTTAGCGGCACAGAGGGAACCTTCCTCAAGAATGGTTTGAACTAAATTAGTATTATAGTAATTATTCATCTCATCCATAACTTTGTTGAGTGAAGTTACATAATTTGTAGGATTTATCTAAAAAAAATTACAGCTAAATTTATTTAAATAGAAACATAAAATGAGAAAAAAAATTGTAACTTGTTAAATTCTGTTATTGTAACTTCATTATTAAAGGAAGAGGTAAGTGAAAATAAGTATATCAGACTAGAGAATTAATTTTCAAGCAGTTAGGATTTTTCTTTTCTTAATCAGCAGTTATAGCACTAACAAAACTTACTAACTTGATGAAGCACTTCAAGAAAATGCAACAAATCGTCATTGAGTGCACTGATATCTCCCATTTATGTATCTTTGCCTTGGCTAGACATGTGTTTAGAAATGGATTGTGTGTTAAGTAAGTGTTCTGCCTATGTTAGGCAGGAATAGATAGGTAAATTTTCTTTGTGTGGCGTAAAAGGATGGAAGTAAACCTTGCTGACCCAGCAAATTCTGGAAAGACCAGGTACACACTAAGCCCAGAGAGAAAGATAAGTGTTGCCTAACTGATACATACATAGTACAGAAATAAATCTCTAAACTGGAAATTCCCTTTTCCTTCAAAGTAAAACTCTTTTTACTTTCTCCATTTGTCTTATTTTAATAAGGCAGGGATCAAATATATCATCTATTTTCTTCTTCTTTATGTTCTTTCTATTAAAAAAAAATGTATTCTCATTACAATGGTCCTCTGATCTATTTATTATTTTATCATTACTTCTATATAAATTATTACTCCATACATAGGTTTATACCTACACATGACACATTTGCAGCCTAACAATATCCTAAAGAAGCTCAAAATTGGTTCACTACTCCTCTACAAGACATCAACCACTCTAATACTGTTTTATTATCAGTAAGATCACAATTGTAACTACTAGTTTCCTCTCAGTTTTCTTCGATAAAAAGTTATATTAGAGTTGATGCAATAAACAGTTTTGAGTGATTATCAAAGATGTTTATGTTGACTACGTTAAGAACAACCAGCACCAAAATTGCTCTAAAAGCTCTTGCTTGTAAATTGAATAGCCTTTTAACCCATGGGAATAAAGAGATAAAAAATTGGATTGCCAGACAAATCACTTTGAAGGGTGAGGTAAAGTTAAAATGGACTGAACCAAAGATTAAAAGAACCATCAAAGTGGGATTAATTGGTCCATATCTTTAACATAGGAAGTTTATTCACTATATGGTCATATAGAACAAGGAATTGTAAAGTCTGCCAAGAAATGCAACACTACTTGTCAGTTCAGAGTGTAAAGCATTAATGGCAGCTCCAACAATATCCTGGGTTTCTAATAAAGGGGTTGATTTAAAGTTATAATTGCATATTTTTAATATATTTTGTCATCCAGCTCATGTGCATAGTACTTTATGTATAAACTGTGTCATATTCTGATGGGAGGGAAGGGGAATTTAAGAAAAAAGAGTGTAGTCACTCAAGCTTTTTCTTTATGTGGTTCACTTGTTATCCAATGCATATACCCCTTCTATTCTGGAACTGTAATACCTTGCATTTTAAATGTGTTTGGATGTAATGACAAATATGATCTATAAAAAGAGAGGAAGGGATTAAGCCCATCTATAGAACAAACATTTGTTTTTATCAATCATCAACAAGTTGGTTGAATGTAACTGGAGTCATGTTAGCTGAGAAAGGGCAGATATTTTCATTTTGCTAAGTCTGTAGCCATCTTCTTTGTTGATATTGTTGGGTTGTTTGATAATTTTTATGGATTCTTTGATGGCAGTTGTTCTTGAGTGAAAAATGGATATGCTGACTAAGCTATCAAGGAAGAATTTGACAAACAGGAACTCTGAAAAACCAATACAGATAAGGAAGAAGACAATCTTCTCCACAGACAAGAAAATCGGACAAATTCTTCCTAACCCTAAAGATCTTGAGCTCAGGGAAACTGAACTGTACAGTACTCCTTGCTTCAATTGGATAAAAAAGCAGACAAATAGCAACACAGCTCAATGAAAATATCGCCACCATGAAGAAACTTCAAACTGATAAATCAGACATAGCAGAACATTTTCATACTCAGCACATAGTTTTTGATGAAACCAAGATCATAGTCAGTTGGCAACTACCATTAAAGAGTCACCAGGGAAGCCATAGAAATTCTCAAACAACCCAACAACATCAAGAAGAAAGACGGTTATTGGCTAGAGAGTTGATAGTAAGAGATATCTGTTAAAACAAAACAGGTTCTTAACATACTGATCTTTGACGAATGTCAAAATTGAATTTAATATTTAGAAATCTTTTGACAGTGGAAAAATTGTATATCAATTTGAAAGGTATTTAATGCTCTATATCTTATCTGAGAAACAATTCTGGTTAACACTAGAAACAAAAGTTCAACTAAAAAAGAAAAGTAAAAAATTATTTTCAATAACACTATCTGAAAAAATAAAAATAAAATAATATAAAGTAGACAATTCGAAATATAAGTACAGAAGTATATTTAAAAGAAATTCAGTTTTTATTTTAAACGTGTTTTCCTATATGTCACTGTTTCTAAAACATAAGCAAAAAAAAAGAAAAAAAAAGTAATATCCCTCCCCCCAAGAAAAACTCTCCTTCTTGACATTAGCTAACCTACCAAGTCGAAAAAATTCTAGCATATTTCATGCTCTCCTCAACAACACATTCACTGACTGAATTAAATAAGTCTGTTGAGTATGGGGTTATTTCTATTCTCATAATAGTAACAATCTCTTACATGACACATGCACTTTTTTAAATAATCAGTTTAAGTTAATAAACATTTGAAATTCCAAAAAGACATATATAGGTTGAAAAATTTTATTAGAATAAATAAAGAATAAAGTATTTGCTTTTTTAAAGATGAAAAAAAAATGTTAATGCTCTTCCCTATTTAATAAACCCAGAAATATTTTGTGGGTTATTAATTATGGAGATACATCAATTTTATGTTATTTTAACTAAATTTGCCTCATCATACATACACAGTACAAACTTGTGCAATTGAATGTATTGATTAGTCAAGCAAAGCAAATAATTTTTTCTGCAGACCCACACACAAAAATCTTTACTTTTTTCCCATTGAAATTATAAATGGAAGTCCTTCATAAAATCAAATTTTTGAAGCTGTACTTATGAATTTGTACTAAGGTGAAGTTATTAAGGATCAAAATATGGTCATATATGACTATCTTTGCTCAAGGATTTAACCCTTCTAAAAAACAGTATTTTTTGGATACATCTTTAGCTTTTCCTTCAAAGTAAAACTCTTTTTACTTTCTCCATTTGTCTTATTTTTAATAAGGCAGGGATCAAATATATCATCTATTTTCTTCTTCTTTATGTTCTTTCTATTAAAAAAAAATGTATTCTCATTACAATGGTCCTCTGATCTATTTATTATTTTATCATTACTTCTATATAAATTATTACTCCATACATAGGTTTATACCTACACATGACACATTTGCAGCCTAACAATATCCTAAAGAAGCTCAAAATTGGTTCACTACTCCTCTACAAGACATCAACCACTCTAATACTGTTTTATNGCATCTTATTAGGCCAAAGAAATGAAATACTTGAACACTAAAAAATATAATATCAATATATAAATTAAACTTACATAAGATCTGATAGAGAATTTCCCCCTCTTATTTGTTTCATATATAAAAATACTTAAGTACAGAAACCAAAGCCAATAATAGTTGAAAAAGAATAAATGTAAGTTTACAGTAATAAAAATTAAAAACAAAAGGATAATTAATATATACACAAAAAGAAAAAAAAAGTTTTATGAGGAGAGGATTATCAGGAATTCAGTCTTGGCAGCTGAAAAAATAAAAACTAATTTGTAACCAAAAAAGTTTTTATTATAACCAACCTTTCCGCCTAAATTTCAGGCCTTCATCAGGGTAAATCAGTGGGGGGAGAGAGAGACTCCTGCTGAATAGTGACAATCATGATTTAGTCACTGTTGACCATGAGTCTCTCTCTCTCTATCAACCCGTTTGACTGTGTGTTAAGTAAGTGTTCTGCCTATGTTAGGCAGGAATAGATAGGTAAATTTTCTTTGTGTGGCGTAAAAGGATGGAAGTAAACCTTGCTGACCCAGCAAATTCTGGAAAGACCAGGTACACACTAAGCCCAGAGAGAAAGATAAGTGTTGCCTAACTGATACATACATAGTACAGAAATAAATCTCTAAACTGGAAATTCCCTTTNTCAGTGGGGGGAGAGAGAGACTCCTGCTGAATAGTGACAATCATGATTTAGTCACTGTTGACCATGAGTCTCTCTCTCTCTATCAACCCGTTTGCCCTGATGAAGACCTGAAACTTAAGCCGAAATATTGGCTAAATATAAACTTTTTTGGTCATAAATTAGTTTTTAATTCTTCATTTATCAAGACCAAATTCCCGATAATCCTAAAAAAATAAAAATAAATAAAAATAACATAAACAGGTTTGGAAAAAAATGTCAGGTTAACATTTCACTCAGGGAAAAGGTTAGGAAAATAAATAAATAAAATATTTTACCAAAAAGTGAGAAGGGCTGACTGTACTATGAATATAAACATTGAAATATTCATTTATGTCAGGGAGCTCTGGACGATTTTGTGACAAAATCCGCTCTAAATAAAAAAAATTACAACTCAATAAAAAAAGTATATAAAAGCCTCAATAAAAATAAAAATTTAACTAAAAAAAAAAAGGAAAGGAGAAACACATACAAAAAAGAAAATGAAACACTCGTGGCTGTGATGTATATAATTAATAAGAACAGGTGGAAGAAAATGTGTAGTCAACACACAAAAAGGTAAAAATGAGAGTTTGTTGACCGTAGATATTATTCTAAAATTATCTTAGAACAAAAAGGTAAAATTACAATGAATAAATTTTTTTGGGAGATTTCTCACCCTTCAAATTTTTTCTTGTTGTGTGTTCACTGCACTCTTTCTTCCTCCTGTTATTATTTATTATATATATACATACACCAATATCCTATTGGTCATTCGGCATGTATACCTTTCATATAAAGAGAATTCTAATTCCAATTAGACTATTGAAAACTTATGCTAAAATAACAAACTTATCTTGGGAATTTTTAATGAATTATAAGCAAATAAAGATAATAAATTCTAAATTCATCATTAAAATGAATAAAATACTCTCTAACCTAATGGCTAAAAATGTTTTTTGAGAATAATATTTTAAACTTTCACAATTTTCAAAATTTAATATTTTTATTTTTTTAGTGTGACCTTACTGGTCAGATTTACTATCTGGTAAAAACTATAAATTTGGAATATTACAAAATGCATTTTATAAGTCTATACATCCATTATCATTTCCATGTAACCTTATTTGATTAATAATAGATAATTATCATGGACTCAAGACATTTTTTAAAAATTAAGATCTGACTGAATAAATGTAGAAAAATAAATAAAAACTTATATATTTTTGTTATTTAATTAATAGAGAGAAAAAAAAGATCTTGATAAAAGAAAGAAAGAAAACAGTGCTATATCCTTTTTGCAGCTATGTCTGACTCTCTTGCTACTTTATCTCTTATGAATAAATCAGCTTACATATCTTACAGTAGAAGAATAATGCTTTAGAGACCTTTTTGATTTTGAAATGCCTCATCACTCTCTCCTTCTAGTGATTGTATTTTAACAAGTGTATATAATGACTATACCAACACAGTTGGAGAAAAAACCCTTCACATAAAATTTATATTTTATTTTCATAATTTCTTCTGCATTTCTTTACTATGAATTTATATGGCAATTGTCATTTGTATAGAAAATACCAGTTCAAAATTTTTTATATTTAAATACTAATGATTTAATGTTACATTCTTCTAATAAATATGGATTCAATTTCAGATCCACACAGTATATATTTGGAACCAAATACTAATTTAAATTAGACTTTATTTGACTATATTTCAAGATATTTTCAAGCCTCCTAAGAATATTAAAAAGTGACAGTGATTTTACAGTAAAAAGTTTAAAAATTGCTAAATAACAAAGTTAAAATATTAACTTAAATTCGAAATAAATTTAAAAATAAAGTGTAAGATCATAACCTAATATTAGTTTAAATTATTCTAGAAATATGAAGGAAAAAAAGAAAAAGAGCATTAATTGAGGGCCGCCAGGTGTTCTAATAGCTGGATAATCATAGAAGAAAGAAGTATTTAATTATATCTAAGCTAGTATCTTACATATACGCTTAGAGGCAATTTTCATCATCTGAGGAGTGGATAATCATAGTGCAAAGCATAAAATAAATTTAAAAAAGAAAATAACTGCTAAAACAGCTGACAAAAAAATATTTGCTTTGTGGAAAGAAAAGATATATTTGGATGTTAAAAAATAATTTAATAATGAAATATAAAATAATTTTCTATTAATATAAATATTACTTAAAATATGATAATCAGTGAATTAATTATGAGGTTAGAAATATAATTAAACTAATTGTGAAAGTTGTAGGAGTTTATTAGATATATGTCAAAATATAAAGAAGCAATGAAATATGTTCAGAACTTAAAATAGTTTTCAAGAGAATTTAAGCCTTTCTGTTCACTAGCATAGTGAAACAATACTTAGAAATAAAACATTGAGTTAGGACAAAAGTTTAGTGATAGAATCTGCAATAGGGGCTAAAAAGAAGTAGGAGATAAACTTTTAATTAGTTTAATAGTTTAATTAGTTTTAATTAGTCAAAATCAAGAATTTTAGTAGTAACCAAAGTATTAATAAAATGTATTACCTATTGATCCAGTAGGATAGGTAGTCAATATTTTTGTAATTATTTCAATGGTTTCCTTAGATTGGCTGACAGAATGTATTCCAGGACTTGAAAGTTGGAGAGATTGTGCTAATGAAGACATTTGTGTCTTATCAGCTGACAAATGAAGTCTGTCAAGTTTCAATGGAGCCCTTCCATATAAACAGATATAATACAATTAAGAAATTAATAACTTTCAATGAGCTTATTAAAATAAATCAAAATTAACAAAGCAATTAAACTTAATTTAACAAAGTAACTCTTTTATCATTTTTATAAAGAAAATATTGAATTACTTTTTCTTACTTTATCATTTCATTTTATTTTACTTAATTAAAAAAAAAAAACTTTTCTTCTACACAGTTTTTAAAATTATACTATTGAAGCTCTTACTTGCTTCTAAATGTTACAGTGATTAAATTAATTCTCATAATTAAATTTCTGAATATTAAAAAAAAACCAACTATTTATTCTTATATCTGCTATAATATTGACTTAGAATTAATCTCTTTTCAGTAAATAATACAATGTTTTGTTTTTACAGCTGATACCTCCTTTCTTTCTGGCCAATATTAGTTTTAGTTTTAGTTGCGTTTTCTTTTGCTCTCATTGCTCACTTAATATATAATATATATAGGTNAAATGTCTAGAGAAGGACTTTTTTAAAACATATTTTCTATAACGTCACTCCTACAGGACCGACGTTATAGAAAACTCAATTGGAGTTTTATAGCTTCATGCAGTTCATAGTTTTCAGGCGATTGGGGTATTTAGTTCAGCCAATCGATTAGCCAACTGAATGAATAATTAATATAATGGATATAATTTGTCCTTTACTCCCACTTATGTCCATTTTAATGAAACATAGGAAATTAACTTTATTTACATATCTCCAGCTTCAAAGGACTCCCTTTGAATCCTGATGGTGATTAGCAAACTACTCAGGATGACAACATTTTTTCATTTAAAGAATTATAATGACAGTTTTAAAACAATATTTTACATCAATTTGGCTCAGAGGAGTAAAGTTTAAAAGTAAAAGAAGGAGAATAAAAGAAATCAAGGAATAATATCGAAGGAAGAGAGTCTATAAATAATAAAAAATAAATACGTACAGTTGAATGTTTTCTTCCACTACTAATGTTTGATTAATAGAAACCAAAAGATTGTCAGGTACAGTTCTTCTAAATAGCTCAACAAGAGGTATTCCATCAATAATATCTCTTACTCTACCCACGATAACTGGGGGAGGATCTCCAGAAACAAGTTTACGTAATTTGTCTCTTATTGTAGGCGTAAATGCAGATGGAGGAATATCATGTAAGTTAATAGGGATTGCCTAAAAAAACAAATATATATTCAGAAAATGCTTATTATATATATATANGCTCAATGACCGATTTTATTACAGTTAAAACATTTTTTTTTTCCACGAGCGGGACAACGGTTCTCTGAGCGTTTCTACCCACAACAGGTTTGTACCAGTCGTATCAATCAACGGATCAATACACTGAATTATTAATTAATTCAGGTTTATCAAAACTATTATTTGTAAATAAGCACTTTTAATTTATTTGTAATTATTTGTTAATTAGTTGTAAGTAATTTATCTTGTCTATTAATTGATTTCTTAGTTAGTGAGGGCAGTAGGTTTATGTATTATCTGTTATTAGAAGTATAATTATTTAATATAATAAATTAACTTCAAATTATTTCTGTATTTAAATAATTACAGATCTGTAGCCCATAACATTAGCTAGATATCCTTACAAATTTAACTGGTGCTGAAACCAATTAAAAACAAAAGTGGCAAAGACTACATCTCTTTACAACACAAGTAATGCTTTAAAATATTATTAGTCAAAGCACAACCATTATAGTTTATTTTCTATCCTAACACAGAGGACAAAATTTCACAAGTCCTTTAAGAAAATGTCAACTACTCCACCACAATTCATTATTTAAGTGCCTGAATTTAACTACTCACAACAATCTTCTCCATAATTTTATTTTAGCAAACAAAACATAAAAACAATATTTTATGGTTTTTAATACTTTTATAGCAATTACTGTTAAAATAATTAAATTGAATTTATTTATGTCTTATTCTTAAAACCAGGAATTCATTTTGAAAAGTTTACTTAAATAAAACTTAATTACTTCAAAATTATAGCTTTGTTTTTAAAACCAATTAACCAAAACCAAATTCAATCATTTACTTTATAAAATTTAAATTTATAAAACCACTAAGCATTGCAAATTTATATAGATAAATTTGGTACATATAAAATGTAATTATTTATTTATTTAAAACCACAATTTTGGGTGGTCAGTTTTGCCAAAAACATCCAAATTTAATTATATCAAAGTTTTAAACTTCTAAACAAACTGAAAAATTTGTTTACTCTATACCAAGTTCTCATTCAACATATCGAAGACAGCTTAAGTAATATATATTAGATACTGGCACATATAATATTCATGGTGTGACTAGATAATATTTCTTCTAGAACTATAATTATTTTAAATTGATTAAAATAAACCACTAGGATGCCAAATAATTAGTAAGAAAAATTATACCTGTCCAGGAATTTGTTCCAGAAGGTATGAACTATCTTCCATGTGTACTAGATCTTCAAGGAATACATTACAACATTTTCCATAGTCAATGCAATACACTTGAACCTAAAATGAATAAAAATTCAAGAAGGATCATACATATTCTAGAAAAAAAAATCTTAAAGAATATAATTTATTGAATAAGTATTGAATAATTGAATAGATGGTAGATCTAGCTGAGTTGATGAAGTAGTTATGTTACTTTGCTTTTCTTGCTTTAAATTTTCTAATACATCAATACAAATATTATTATAAATACTGTTATAATTTTTTTTTTTTGCCAAGAGCACGTAATTACAAACAAATGTTTTTAAATAACTAGAAAATTACTGCCTCAAATTTTCAAATGAGGAAACCAAATATTACTTTCTAACATTCATATAATTTATGATGCTAACAAAATTTCATTTTGTACATAGAAAATGTTGAAATAATTTCCTATTTCTAATAATTTTGATTCACTTTTCATCATCCAATATATATTATCAGGTATATATCATGAAAAAATAACTAGGGACAGTATTATTGCACGTTTCAAACACATTAACTAAGTAATTGTTGTTGATTTATGTTCATCAATGCTGGTTGAAACCTACATAGAAAATTTTGGAAAATATTTACCACTTCCTTACAATAGAAAAATAGGTTAATTCTATATAAATTTAGTTTTGAGGATATACTACCAACGGTAGGTGAAGAGGAATATTTTAAGGATGCAAACTATTGAGCATTCACAACAGTAATAAAAATACTAAGAAATTTATAAAGCATAAAAGAAAGGATACTGTCTTCCTGCTTTATATTCCTTTACTGAGCTACCAGTTTCGATGCTTAAATATCATCTTTAGGCTAAAATAAATAGAACAAACAACAATTCGAGCAATAAATATATATTTAACAATATAAACTCTATTAATATTTAACAATAAAACTCTTTAACATGTTAAAATAAAAAGAAAGTAAATATTTAAAATTATAGATTGAGAAATTTGTTAAAATTACATTGTCATGTACAGACCTAGTTTAGAAGTAGATTTCGTCTGCAGTGTTCTGGATGTTTAGACATTGTTCCTTTTTCCATATAGATTTCTATTTTTCCTAAAATGTCTAGAGAAGGACTTTTTTAAAACATATTTTCTATAACGTCACTCCTACAGGACCGACGTTATAGAAAACTCAATTGGAGTTTTATAGCTTCATGCAGTTCATAGTTTTCAGGCGATTGGGTTAAGTTATTCAGTTCAGCCAATCGATTAGCCAACTGAATGAACTTAGTTTTTGATTTCAGGAGTGCACTGAATCCACGGCACTAATATTCTAGTCCCTGTCGATTTCCTGTATATCTTAAATTTTATTTTTAAGATAAAGATAAATTTTATCTACGACTGATATGATTAAGTGAAGAAAATTTATCATTTTGGGGCCTACTTCTGTTGTAAATGTGAAGTTAGGACACATATCTAGAGGATACTCTTTATATATATATTGGGCAAGCAACCAGAAAACTGGTTGTTAGGATATAAACATACTTTAGACAATTTAAATTTCTAAATGTAAGCATCTTAAGTTTGAGCTCATGGATGCATACTGAGAGTCTGAAAAATTTCCAGAAAATAAATTTGATATAAAAGAAATAACCTTAGAATCAACTGATGTGGTATTCAATGGTTTAACTCGATAATAGAGATTGTCATCATGTTGTAAAGCTAAGTAAACTTTATCTGTCCTTATTTGGCTATAATCAGTAAGCGACTCAAAGTCAATTTCTTCGAAAAAATCAATTAACTCCTGCAGAAGAGCAAGTCCATCATTAAATACTTGAATGTATACTCGCCCATCAAGTTCCACATTAGTGACTGTCATTTCATGAACTGAACCAACCTATAAATAAAACATATAAATTAATAAAATTCGTTTAATATAGTTTTAAAATATAAGTTTTCATAAAATTATAATGATAGAGAAACAAAAATTAGAAAAAAGTTTAATTATATTATATAAGATTATAAGATAAAAGGAATTAAATTGTGAAGGGTGAGTTTCTGATGAACCATTTATTTCATAAATAAGGAGTTTAAATAAGCCAATGGAGTTTAAATTTAGTTCACCACTACAACTATTATGATGAAAAATGTTGTAGAATAAAAGTTGTTACACATTAGGATTACAGTGTGTTTTTGAAGTTTTTATAATAAAAGAATAATTCTAATCATTAATTATGCAATATCAGGTCTGGGAAGAAGAAACCAGTCTCTGGGTAAGATCCTCCTTGCATCCTTCTTTTCTTAGTTAACTAAACAGCAGACATTGGCTAATTTATCTTTAAAAAAAAATATTATAGAGAAGTTTAGCTAATGTTAACATGAAAGAGAGAGGGACAGGGAATCTAATATCAGAAGAATGGCCTCCACTCTGCACTGACTTCCTTATTATTCTGAGAGTCCCACAGGATGGCCTCCATTTTGGACCTCTCATTGTTATACTCGATAAGTATTTAAGGCTTTTAAAAAAGATAATTAATAAGAATACTTAAAATTCATATATTCATCCTTAAAAAATAAAGTAAAATCATAAGGAATAAAAAAACTGAGCACTTTTGAGGCTCAATGTCTCATCCTCAGAGCCCAGGAATCTTTCAGAAGGGAGTCTAGTAATAACCTGAAAAAATCTGCCATTAGTAAAGTCTACTAATCAGTTAGTAGAATCTAATAATTAGTAAAATCTACTCTCGTCTAGTAATCTATCTGTGGACTTACAATTAATTTTTCAATGGACTTTGCCTTATCATTTTATTATATAAGTTGGCCTCTGTCATTAAATCAATCATATTGATTTCAACTAGTTTGAAAAATGATTAGCTCTCATCAGAAGCATTTTTTGAGTAATTTGTAGGATCACATGGCACCTTTGTTAAATTCCTCTGCATAGTTTTGTGGCTTACTTGCAGTGAAGTTTTTCTCCATATAAAAACTTCCAATAAAATTTTTTGTCAAACACAAGCAACATCATCTGTTGATTTTATCTTTTTCCTCTTCTGAGTAGCTATTGTAATCCTGGACTTGATCATCAAATATCCCACTTTGATCATGCTATATTTTACTTTTCTAATCATTATTCATGATCATCAATATTTATACCAGGACTCTTAATTTCTCTGTCTCATCTAGTTCTAGTTCCTAATCTAATCTAGTTCCTAAATTAAAGCCAGTTCAGAGGTTCTGTAAGTAGTTTAGCAGTAGTAGCTCAATCACTTGGCTCGAAATCCTACTGGTCTATATTAGAACCCCAAATCATAAATGCTTTAAAAAGATTAGGAGGACAAATCCAATAGAAACAATACAAATGCTTTTACATTTATTTAGTATATCTTCGAATCCAAGGAACCTGTTACATTTCTATTTCTCTGATATCTGGCTCTGAGAAAAATTTATTAAATAGTTTGTGTAAATTAAATTATTATCTATTAATTATAGAAGATAATGCACTAAGAGCTGTGATATTTGATTACCTATAAAGATTTTTGTTTTATTCTTTAACTAAATGTTCACTTATATTGACAGCCATTTATTTTATACTGAATGTCTTTTGAATCATTGGCAAAGTAATGACTTTTTATTTTTATTTCCGTCTCAGAGAAATTTAATAAATTTTATATGCCAATCTTTAAACCCAGAACTTTTCTTTACTAACTCATAGAATTATTTTGTAATTTTGTTGAGTAGAGGATTTTTGTGTACTTCAGTTTCTAACTTAAGAAAGTATTGTAGTATTTAGCCATTACCTCTGAGACTTTTGTATTTCAAATATATAGCCCTTTAAAAGCTGAGTGTTCATCACTCTGCTTGCTGCACAACTGAGGTATTCCTGTCTTCTTGTTCATGGTGCTAGTGGAGGTAGCAGGGGTTACCAAGAGCATGAATTGCAAGGGCAATCCTCTAGATTTCAAGCATTCCATATTTTAATCTACTATTTGCTACATAAAAGGAAACTCAGATGTGAACAGTTTCGTGAATGGAATGCAAAGAAAAAATCTGACAGTTACTAATATTTTTGCTTGTGAAATAATTTTTAAAGCCAGACTGATCACCCATCTTTAGCCTAAACTGTGAAAATGTTGTAAAGAATAATACATCAATTACAGTTTAAATCTAATTAAATTGTGTGTAAATCAATTGTATTTTAAAATCTTCACGGAACACTTTATTTTATTTATTTATTTATTTATTTTTGTTAATTNATTTTAACCCAGTGTAAAAAAAAAAAAGAAAGAATTTTATAGAATAGAATTTATTATAAACCTAATTTATGAGAGGGTCAGATTTATTTGATAATTCTACATTAAATTTACCTCTAATCGAGGGGGATGTTTATAATCTAATTCAAATAAATGTCTAAGCGTGTCATTCAGATTTACAGCTTCTTCTTCGCTTGAAGTATCATATAAAGTCAGTGAAATTTGGTTAAGAGTGGGCAAAAATGTTTCAACAACTCCAACAAGAGATTTTCCAATAATTGTTTTAACAAAAAAGTCTTCTGTTTCCTTTCTTCTAGCAAATTCTTCGAGTCCTTTCAAAGAGACAGTGACAGCCTAAAAAAAAAAAATAAATAAAAAGTACCATTAGTTATGGTGAATTCAGAATTAACACATTGAGCTTCTTAGCTTTATATCATATTTATACATTTAGAGGAGATGAAGCTGATACCTAAAGTCGTCATCTGTCCCTGTAACTGGCGGCTCTTAAGAGTTTCATTATCCATTAAAGAATTATACCCACAGTGACATAACCAAAGAAAATATGAACCTTTATTGCTGTTATCAGAAGAATTCTAGTTCTGAAAGGTTTCAAAACCATAATGGATGGAACATTGCAAACGAATTTTCATTACAATTCTTTCAAAAAGTCAGTAATGTGTTTTTTAACTCAAACTCTTTTTAAGCTAAGTCAAATATAACAGGTCACTTATGCTATTATTTTAGATGAAGAATAATAAAACAATAATAAAAATAATTTGTTTTTAATAAACATATTTTTGCTAATATGATTTTAATTTAAACTTTAACTTTACCTTAATTTAATATTTTTTATCAAGTTAATATAAACCAGAAGTAGTACAGGAGGAAGGACATAGGCTTGCCATTTGGAATGAAAGGCTGCTTTTAGCCAAGAGGAGAAAACAGGATAGTGTAGAGTAACTTCTGCTGCCAATCAAGATTTAAAATGATAATTCTGATGGCCTAATTTGCATTTTTATATCCTACTTAGCTTCACTAACTAACACACAATTTTTTTTATTTACTCTTTATTATAAAAACATATGCATATCTTGCAAAATAATACCTTAGAGTTATTATCAATGTCTAAGTCTTCAGTCCTGGGGGGGGGGGGGGGAGAATAGAAATAAATCATCTTAACTTATTTCAACATAACTATCAAAGATATCCATGGTTAATATAGTCAATATTTATATCTAATATAGTGATGGGAATGCAATATCCATAATTGAAATGAGAAGAAAACATTTTAAAGCTAATCATAAATTGCAACATGAGGGAGTTGAAGTCAGAAAAATAAAAACCATGAAATATTACAAAAAAGGAGCAAATCCTTAAAAACAGCTTATCATTCAAAAGTTTACTTAAATAAGCATTTTTATAAATGTTATTTTTGTGATCCAATGTTACATTATAAAAAGTGTAGATAATTACATTTAGCTTATTTTGCTTTTCATTAAAATAAGAAAAAATCATGAATTTAAAATTGTCTCTATATTAAAATCTCCACTTCTTATTAATATATTTCAAAAATTAATCAGTTGAAAAAAAATTTAAGTAGAAAATCAAACAGAAAAATGCTAAGCTTGATGCCAATTCCTAAAGAATGAGCATTTTAGGAAATTAAAATTTTCTATTTTTATATCAAAATTCAGTTATACGCCCACTTCTGGTAGTTAAATATTGTTATAACTTCAAGCAAAGCAATTAATGCTACAATTTTATATAATAACTTCATTGAGATAATTATAAAGTAACAAAAAAAGAGCATTGAGGAAACAAATGATCTAATGTGACATTATAGATAAATATATAAAGATATAGAATTCCATGGTGGTCAGTTACTATTAAAAATACCACCAAACATTAAAAGAAAAAGTAATATTTTCTATAATATTATTATGAAAAAAGACAGAAATTCCAGAAATTGGGAATTAATATTTCACATAGTACAAAAAATTTGTTCAGGATGAATGAAAACCAACTCTTCTCTGTCTATGTGTATGTGTATACTAAACAAGATACGCAAAAAGATGAATAGTGTTTATCTTCTGTTGGTTAAAAACCCCATCTAGATAAAAGGACACTCAAAACTTCCTAAAAACCATAACCTTCCAGCAATCCCATTTTCCCAAAAACCTCTAGAGCAAAATAAGTCTGAGGATAAATCTTGGGGAACATTTAAAACTCCGCCGCTCATTCGGAGGAATTCAATGGGAAAAACTTCAAAAAAACAAACTAGTTAAAATAATAAAGGCAAAAGTAGAGATTAAATGGAAACCTCCTAACAAAAATAATGATTATAAATATAAATACAATGAAAAAAACTGAAAATTCTTATAGCTATTTACTCATTAACATCAATAAATTATACAGTGATTTAAATAACTATTTCATTGATACATTTCTCAATCTCACTTTTAAGAAGTTATTACTGCTTTATTATTAGTGGCTTAAAATTGCTAGCAGGAAAAATGGTTTTGAATTTCGATTTTACATTAAAAAACAAAATATTAAAAAGTTATATAAAAAATAAAAATACTACAGATCTTCAATGAAACCGATCAGAAATTCTGTAGAAAGAGTAGAAATTCTACTACCCTTATATATAAATAGAAGAAGTTGACAAATAACAATAACCTCTAGTATTATATATGCTCAACTATCACAATTATAATTTTTGCATGTTAAACCTTCATATAGGATGAATGTACTAAATGTACATAAAATTATCTAATAAGTTTACTCCTGTATCGATTATAACAATATTTGTACTAAATAAAAATAAGAAAAATAATAGCTATAACGGAAAACATTTATTGTAAGCATTATATATAAATAAACATAATGTCTTTAATCGTATGGAACTTCAACATTCACATTCACTTTACCCCAAGGGAACTACAATCAGCAATAGATGATTTAAATCTTCCACTCTGGGGGAAAACAAAATCCATAACCTTATAATAAAAAATTTTCCAACTACTACTAAAACTCATTATTAAAATTATTCAACAGAATCTGGGAAACCTCGACGTATCCCCAAGCCTGGCAAGAGTCTATCATCATCATGTGTTCATTTTTATCCAAAGGCTTTCGATGATGTCCATTGTTTTGCCTTTTTTGAGGTTGCTCATTATTTGCACATCAACCTCTCCCCCATTATGCCCCTCTGCATGTCATATGCTTCTTCACCTCTGAGTCGCAATTGTAAAGTTCTCTTTTATTCTGGTTTTCAGATGAAGTCCACTTTGTCCCACATAAGATGAGCCACAAGAAGTGCAGAAAATATAATATAGGCAACTTTTTAGTGACCTCCTGCATTTGTAAGCAGCAGATATTCCTGTATTTTTTAACATATTCTCTATCTCTCAGAAATATGTCTTAGGTAGGGAAAACTGACTGGATAAACCCATTTCATCTTGTCATTTTTGCCCTGCACCTCTCTCTTAATCCACTTATTTGTTCTTTTCTTAATGGGTATCCACAAGGTTTTCCTGATGCCCATTGGCTATAGCTTAGGCGCTTTATGTGGTTCAGCTCTCTTCTATAATTTTCTTTAGACAATGGTACTCTGAAAAGTCTGTCTAACATGAAAACCAGTCTTGACATCTTATGTTGTCTATGGTTATAGGAATCATATGGAATAAAAGGATATCACTAGAAGTGGGTTTGCTGTAAATATCAAACTCATCCTTACATTTTCTTATACTTTAAAGAGCCTTAGGTGCTCAAAGCAAGTAATGGCAGATATTATGCTTCTCTGTATTTTGGATTTATATAATTAGTTATGACTGTGAGCTCGACTGTTTAGAATAAATAGGGCCTGACAAATTTATTTGGTTCCCTCTAGTTTCAGCACTAGTTGGCTAGAATGTAATATATTTACAGTCTTGTTTTCATTTATAAGCCTTACCAACTAACTTCTTTCAGCAGATCCAAGAATGCATCTTTCATGACAGAGAAAACCTTCTATTTACAACTATATCAACAAAAAAACCCAGTAACATTCCACGAGTATTCTGGCTCTTCAAACAGCACACAAGCCTGGAGAGCTGGCATAGCAAACAACTTCTCTATCAGTGATCTGAGGAAGTGTCCTCAGCTTCATGTTGCATCACACCTTAATTATGATTTCACCTACCAATCTCATTAGCTTGGGACGAACTCACAACACCAGCATAAGCCCTAGACACACTATAATACGCTATCCTTAAAACTAGGACCAGTATTCTTCTAATAGCCTAGTATTATTGTAAAGTAAAAATTTTTGCTAAAAATAGATTGCCTCTCCATGTTTGATATCCTGTCCTTGCAGAGCAAACAGAAGTAGCTGATACAGGATTTGTGAGATAGCATTGTAGATGAATGATAAGAGTGATATAACATAGTAATGGAAACAATACAGAACCATCTTCTTTCTAGTATAAATAGCATAAAATAACTCTATTCAACTCTTTACCGTTTCTTCTTCAGGGTTGGACCTTGTCAAATTGGTGTTATTTGCCGAGCTTTCGCACATCATGTGATGGCTTCTTCAGGGCTGAAAAGAGAATGATCTTTTCAGCCCTGAAGAAGCCATCACATGATGTGCGAAAGCTCGGCAAATAACACCAATTTGACACGGTCCAACCCGGAAGAAGAAACAGTAAATAATTCTGACGACCGTCGAAGCCTACGTGAACATCTATTCAACTCATTGGGATTCTACTATTTGCCTAAGTCCAGAATAAGATTATGCAGCTTCACTCCATCAAGCTTAAATAATTCTGCAGAGAGGACATTCAATCATGGAGTTTTATTATTTTTTAATTTCTCTTTAGCTCTATACACTTAGATTAATTTTCAAGATTCAACTCATAAAATAATTGAATGAAGTAAATTTGTCCCAGGAGAAGAAATAGCTAAAAACAATAAAAGACAATGCATATGGTTTAACATTATAGAACAATTAATAAAACAAAAAACTGTAATTAAGAGTTATATAACTATTATAGTTAGTTAGCTCTACCCTATGTTATGCTATCCAGCCAACTATAATGCAAAATAATAAAATATGATACAAAATTTGTTGTACAAGTTTGCTTGCGCTTATATAAAGAATAAAAATTACCTGAGGAGGAAGTTTATAAAATTTAGAATCCAGTTTATATAAGTTTGAACACTTTATTTTTTCTTCATCTCCATGATCAATGAATTTAATTCTGGCATAATCTCCTTCAAAACTAGTTATAATTACTCTCCACCACGTTTTACTAGAGTATGCGGCACAATACTCTCCCACAGAGAACTGTGGTGGTACTCTGTTTTTAATATCTTCATACCAACTATTCATTGTTGCAGAGAATAAATCAAACCGTGCCTATATAACAAAAAAAAAAGAAAAGTAAAATAATTGTAAATTTAAACAAAAATACATGGAGAGTCCATCAATCAATGTTACCAAAGCTGTGAATAAACATAAATTTCAAATAATAAAATAAACAAATTCCATTATAAATTATGAAAATTAAAATTAAAATATCTTCTGCTGTTAAAAAAAAATATGTATTTGATTATACACATCTTTTAAGTTTAGAAAAACTCACTATTTTCATAATTACACTAGCAATATTAATTACTCATTATTAAAGATTACATAAAACGTTATTGAATTTTTTCTTGTTACAAAGAAAAAACCAGATTTCCCATGTTTCATTAAAGATGAATATAAGTATGAATAAATGAAGAAATTTAATTTACAGGCCAAAGAGAAAATGAGTGTAAAAAGTAATGATCACTAAAATTTGCTCAAGACTAGCCAGGAAGGAAGAGAGGGAGAGGGGAATTTCTTCCATAATAATCATTTTTTATAAACAAAAGTGATAAGGCAATAGAATAATGCAAAATAACAGAATTAATGTTTATGTATCAGTATGTGCAAGTTTTAAATTTCAGGTAACATCACTTTCTAAAAGTTTAAGTTAAAAGTTTAACTGTTTTTATATACTGAACTTTATTTCAAAAATATGCAGTAATGAATGTTAAAGCATTTCAATGTTAAACTAAAGATCCAATATGAATTTGAAAAATATTTATTGGTACAAACGATTTAGACAAAAACTATAAAAATAAAAATGTACATAAGAATAAAAACTCTAAAATAGACATATCTTAAAATTAGAGCCATTTTAAGATTGTAACCCTTTAGGAGCAAGTGATCAAACTCTTATTAAATCAGACACCTTGCAGGTGCAACTTAAGTTCCAAATTTAATTGAAACCAGTTACCTGTACAGAATAGTGCTTAGTGTATCTCGTATATTAACAAACATAGTAGTTTTACCTATAGACTCTCACAGCCAACTATAAAATGAAATCTTTACACGATAACAAATATAGGGATAGGTCAAAGTATATATGAGGAATATAATATAACAAATTTAGAGCTTGATATCTTAATCAAAATATTGATTATTTATTGAAATAATTTCACTGTTAAAGCAATTTTAAACTTATATAATTTGGCATATTTTTGTAACAGATAGAATCTTAAACTAAAATTGCATCTAATTATTCTTAGCCATTTCTGAAAAACTAGTGCAGGGCTTACACCATACAGACTTTTCTTTATTATTAGATTTTTGAAAGCTGCATGTTTTAAAACTTAGCAAATCAAATTTTTTAGAAGGAACTATTATATGATTTTTCAGGTACAATATGATCTAAGGAAAACAAAATTTGTAACAAAACCACATGACTTTTTGTTAAGTACACCTCTCTCTGGTTTACTGCAATCATTTGACAACAAAATAATAAAACAGAGAGGACCTGAGGCAAATCTTTACTTATTGATAGCTGAACCAAAATACAATATTTTATGTATAAGCCCCTCTTCAGATGTAACCCACTCTATTTTAAGGCTAATTTACTTTGTAAAATACTGTAAAACAAATTTTTAATGTAAAATATAAACTATGCTTCATGAAAAGGAAAAAAAAAAAAAGTCTCTACTAATAATCTCTACGATAAAAACTCTCCCTTTGAAAAGAATTATTAATTTTGCTTACACAAGCAAATACTTACAGCAGTACTTACTTGCATAGATTTTTAAAATTGAAACATATTAATATATGATAATAATGTCAAACATAAACTTATACTGATGAATAGCTATGGAATTAAAATTATACTTTTTATTTATGTCCTATGGTTTGTTATTGACAGAAAACTGTGCAGTTCTCTTTTTTCCACCAATACTGTTTAAATTTCAGGCAGAAGGTCAAAAATAAATAACAAGAATTATTATCATACCTTCTATTATCTGTCTTCATTGGTTTCTGCAAACCATCTTCTGTTGGCAAGCGCTTTCGGACATTGTCCATCTTCTTGGCCGAATACATGTGTTCACTGTCACTGTCTGTATTCAAGTTGAATACAGAAAGTGACAGTGAACACATGTATTCGGCCATAAGATGGACAATGTCCGAAAGCGCTCGCCAACAGA
>KZ808882.1:76121-99451 GCA_000696205.2 Oncopeltus fasciatus
ATAAGTTTTTTAATAAATTTGGCAGATATTTGATTAGTTATTTACTAAATTTTCCCTATTTCTAATTATGTGAATGTTTTCTTTTATTTTTCTCTTAATTTTGCTTTTTTCATTATTCACTATATTTATGATTTCAAAATCAAAAATATTTTATGTTAGCACAATCTGTGAGCAAAGACTTTATTATATCGGTCGTTGATATTTAAAAAATAATAAACAGTTATTCTTTGTATCATTAAAGATAGACACATGTAAGAATTTAAATAGTAATCATTTAAAAGCTGGAGGAGACAATGGAGGTACACGATAAGATCCCTGAGGCTAGCTCTACAGTGCCCGGAAAGGAAGAATGGAAGGAGTGTTTAACCTTCATAGTTACATTCACAAATATCATCCTTGTGAAGAGAATTTTGTAAAAATGTAACAGAATATAAAAGCTAAATAATACTTCCTACACCTATTATGTTTCATAAACTTTTGTGTAACTCATATAACAATAAAGATATAGGGATTATAAATTTTCATCTTTAAATTCCCATTCAACCTCATCCAATTTTTAACAGATTGCAATATAAAGTCTAAATGTTGAATTTGGTCTTAATATCTTAAAAAGGCCCCACACAAGCTTTGAACTTAGATTATAAAATAACTATCCTTAAAATGTGTTTTCAAAACTTTAATTATAACTAAGATTTTTGATCATTCTGTAAAACCCCCTTCCCACAACACATTTCAGTTATTAAAAAAATTTAACTCCAATAGTTTACGAAAAGAAGCCTAAATACCATATTTGGGTGGGTGTATATTTATATATATATATATATTTCAATAGACCATGTTCTTAGCTTGAACAATATAAGATCAGTGAAGATCTGCAGAAAATTTTCATAAGTTGAATCATAATGACAACATAAATAACTTGATTTCCCTACCGGAAATATGGAAAAATAGGGAGAATACCCATACATTAGGAGGAAATAGCAAGAATGGATTCAGGAGAGTATAAAATTTAAATTCTTATAACTAAAAAAATTCTAATCTAATTTTTTAAAAATGTTTTAAGGCAATGTACAAACTATGCAAAGAAAATAATGTATGAGAAAAGAGGATTATCAAGAATTTGGTCTTGGTAGGCCAAGAAAACCGAATTCCTGAAAATCCTCTCTTCATAAAACTTGACAGCCAACAAATTTACCTCCAAAATAGTGTAAACTTTTATAACCTACACTACTTTTAATAGCAAATAAAACTTTTCATTTATTTTCCATAAAAGCTAGCAGCAAGAGGAGGGCTATGTACCAATGAAGTCTACAATTTTTCTCTTATAAATCAATACTATCATTACAGAGAAAAAAATGTTTTTCATTGTAGGTAAAAAGAAAAATTAGCTTTGCTGAAGAAGATAGATAGTATAATATTAATAATACTTGAAATTCTGGCCTCTACAAGTTTCAGTTATATAGTTCAAGGTAAATTTTCTTTTTTATCTCTATTTATTGTTATTACTATATGAATTTATTATGTCAAAATTTCCATATATTTCAGTGTGTACAGTAAAGCTACACTACAAAGAAAGTAGCATATGTTTGCTGGCTATCCATAAATTTCTCAAATAGGGGTTTAAATAGTAGTTGGGTTTTAGAGTTATAATAATAGTAAATTCACCAACTCTTACAATAATAATAATAAACTTTAATATAAAATTAGAAAACATATTTTTTCAATATCAGGACTCACACTATATTCATCTCCAATAAATCTTAAATGAACACTAGTGACTGATGTTCCTGCTGTCACAAAAACATCCCAAGCACCAGGAGAAGGGAAGGAAAGAGTCGGCATTGATGGAACTTGTAAAGAATAGGAGTCCAGTGCTCTATCCTGAGGGCAAATAATTAAAAATAAACTTTTAACTTATAATTAAGTTTATTTTTAATTAAATAAGAATTTATTTTTAATTAAATTTTAACTTATAATTGGTTATAAAATTACAAAAGAAAAAGTTAATCTTTAAAATGCAGAAAAAAATAAGAATGACTCACTGTAAAGGTATTTAGAATAACAATATAACTAAATAGTTTAAGGTGGAATTTATTTTGGCTCATTTTTTCAGCATAACTTTTCTTTAATGTATCATATCAAATTAAAAAGAGAAAACACTGTAATAAAATAATGCTGGAGAAATTAGTCAGGTTTCAGCCAGGATCAAAAAAATAAAAATCATCGCCCTGATAATACTAAACTGGACTGAAATGAGACCATAAACCTCCCTCAGAGATCTCTCCAGACATCACTATCGAACTGATGATGGCTTACAAGTCCAAACGTCAGAAATAATTACACCCACTATTTTGCAGTATTTTATTTTTCTGATTCAGGTCGAAACCCTGACTAATTCTCAAGCATAATATTCAATGGCCAACAAACCTCCAACCATGTTATAAAATAATAAACATATATTAACTTTCTTGTGTATATATATAACATATATGTGTGTGTGTGTACGTATATGTATTTCAAAGAGCAACTAGTTTTAAATTAATCAGTATAATAAAACTTGGACAATAGTTTGTTTTAAGTAAACTTAAGAATAATTAAAGAAGGAGTAGTGGTACTGTGGGAAGGAAGAGTGATATGGACTGCAGATTTTTTAATTCTACAAATGAATTAAATTTATAATTTGTGAGAAACAATGGTTCATAAGAAGATGGGTTACATTATATGTGAGTGCAAAATTACAGCATGAAGGAATCCCCAATCTGTTGTCCACATGTCTTACCATTGTGTTTAGCCTTAGCTGGCGGGCAGGTGAAGAAAGCTGAGAAGACCTCCTGCATTCAGGCGTCTAGGGTTACAGGGGTATTGGTTACTGGGGGGTGACCGTGTTGGCCACCCTACAAGCCTTTTTACCTTATAAGTGTTTTCAAGACTAATTATAACACACAACACATATCAGAGTCCCTCATGTACCGTAGTCATTCTAGTACAAACTAAAAGAATCTTATTTCTTTTCTTTTTTTCTAGTAGAGTAGCAGATTTACAGTGTTCTTGAAGAACAATCATGTGCTGTATGCTCATAATGGGACACTTTTTCCTATTATGAGCGGTTTAAACCACTGTGGGGTATTTCCCCAGGTGCAACATATGGTGGTGGGATTGTGATGGCTTTTAGCTTAATATTTGCACATATTAAGCTGCATACAACAAGAGCTTCTTGTTATGCCCCCCCAGACTCAACATAAGTGGTAAAAGAGTGTTGTTTGATAATAAGGGTACCCCCCCCCCCAGTGAGGGAGAATGTCAGCCATTTATATTGACAATCATATTCAAGGACACCCTCCACAACCTGAAATTTAACTTGCGATGAGTTAATCTGAGAAATGATTAATAAAGTTTCGGAGAAACACATGGGAAACCACACCATTGGCCTACTGAACAGCCATATTTCTTGAGGTATCTCGTATCACTCTGGTCTCTAGATGTTATGGATGTATTGAGTGGTTGAAGAATTTGATGACCAGGTACTCAATAACTCAAATACATAAACAGAAGGGGATACAAAAATAGTATCTAATAAAGAAACAAAGCAGATATATATCCTATCATACTCTTAAAACACTTGTACATAAACTATAAGAGCCTGTTCACAGTGGATAGGATAAGATGATAATAGAGCAAATACACTAAAAATCATTTATAACTAAGTTTAGAGGAATGTGATAACTTAGCAAGAATTAAGAAACTTTTTTAATAAATATCTTAATATACCTACTTTAAGTCTGATAATATAGGATGGTCCTAGATCTTCAAGTTCAAATTGTTCTGAAACTCTAATCAAATCAACCCAGTATTCAGGAAGGAGCTGCTGATAAGTGACATTGTATTCATCTTCTATTTTATGGGCCCAAATCCCACTATCTTTATTTTCAACAAACTAAAAAATATATGATTAAAATTAGGAATGTTTACTTCCTCGACAAATAATAAGAAAAATAAGGTAATTAACGCTATTATAAATAAATATATTTATTTACTTATATAAATATATAATATATATATATATATATTTATTTAGCTAATTATATAAATATATAATTAATGTTATTATAAATGATCCAAACTTTTTCTAAAAAATAATATTCTGAAAAGCTACAATAGGTTAATTTACAAACACAAAATGCCATCTTCAGAATACAAGAATTGTTTCACTGTTGATAGGGAATAAAACTATTGTTTGGAATCTACTTTAAATTAGATAAACTAGAATGAAGTAATGGAAGGCAAGTGGCGGTCTCAATCATAGAAGTTACAAATAGATGGACACGAGTCATGAAAAGCATAAAATGAACTAAGAAATATAGTGATTTATAGATGTAGGACTTGTAAAATATAAAAAACATAATGCAGCAGGGTACTGCAGTGAGTCAACATTAACGTACATACATTTCAATGGTCCCATAGCATATTTCTTACAGATCTTAACTTACAAAATATAAGGTGTGTCACATGAGAGGCAACTGTCTCTTGTCGAAGGATGTGGGCATGAAAGATTTTATTCATATTTTGAAGCTGTAAAATTCAAAAGATGCCAAACAGTGTAGCCTCTTGTAATTATGAAGAGCTCTATTCAGATAAAAAAACAAGGCTCAGTCAAAACCCACTTCCCAAATGAACAATAATCATGAAACAATACATATTACAATATAAGATAATATTACGATGAATGGCTGTTGTTAGAATTTTGGTCCTGTACATACCCCCTATCCTCTCTCTCTCTCTTGGTGTGAGGAAAGGAATAAAACCTAGCTTATGCAGCTTTTTATATAAATTGACAAGGTTCAAAATGCTTCAGGTTAGGAGAGATCTTAATTGGTGGGTTCAGTCTTGGAAGGATTAGCATATTACAATGAAGGTATTAGGAGAAAAATTACAAATATCAGAGGTATACTTTAAGAGGGAATAGTTGTTTCCTTTCACTTTTGAGCCTTCCCCTGTGTGTTGTTTCAAAATGAGATTTTTAATTAGAGAAATAGTTGACATTATTATGATTTTGGTGAGTGCCATGGTAAAGAAAGGCGAGTTGCTAGGCTTTATGCTCAGTGCTTTCCAGACCTGGTTTTACCTTAAAATAAGAAAATATTACGAATTATAAATAATGCACATCAAGGAAATTTTTGTTCTAAAAGAATTAATAGGGAAAGACGGGGATATGAATCAAATTCACATCTCAACATTCGGGAGATCAATGAGATTCTGAGAAAGAAAATTTCACAAGGTCCTGAAGTAAGGGAGATATCATCCCTACCATATCTCCATCAAGCTTTATCAGAACATGATAGGATGCATAGTTAGGAGTTCTTCCATTGGGGTAATGAAATGATTCTGAGGAACAGACATTTCTTCAGATCTGTACTTTTTTCAGATGAATCTACATTTGTGAGTAATGGAGGCCTGAACAGGCATAATTGCCAACACTGGTCTAACATTGGACAAACCAGGTAGACAGACAACAAGTCAGTGAACATATGGTGAAATACTTGGTGATGAAATCATCAGGCCTCTTTTTGATGATGGAGCTAGTTAATCCAGATGTATCGAAGAGCAACACCTACAGATTCTTGAAGATGTACGCCTTCACACAAGACTACTCATGTGGTTCCATCAAGACAGGTGTTCTGTACACTATTCACAGCAAGCAAGAAGAGCTATTAGCAGGATGTTTAACCGCTGGGGTGGAACAATTTCTTTGCCAGTAAGGTCTTTAGATCTAACCCCGCTAGGTTTCTTCTTATGGAAGTATTAAAAATAAGGTTTTTGCCCACTCACCCACTACACTAGATCGGATGAGGAGAAGAATATCTGAAGCCTGGAGATCAATTCCTTGAGTTCAGATACAGAGAGCAGTAGACATCCTCCATTCGAGAATACAGATATGCTTGCGAGCCAGAGGCAGCACTTTAAAGACAGTCATGCGGAAACTGAGTAATGTGCACTTTACAAAATTTAATGAATACTTTTTAATACATATTCTTTTTCATTGCTTTTTCTCATAACTTTTGCTTATAATGTTATTATTTAAAATGACACAAATTCCTGTAACTTTTGATTTTAACAAAATACATATTAAATAAAATAAAAACATTTTTACTCCTCAGTCTAAGCTTTAGAACATCTGATGCTCTTAACATTTGATTATTGATTAGAAGATCCCTGGATAAACTACTTATTTACAGTTTTTATACATATTAAAAAAAAACTTGATTTACTGCCTTGGGAATATTTTAAGTAGAAAGGGCATAGAAAAATGACCTTTCATGTGCTCCTATTTTTCCTGGATAATAAGTAAAAAAATCGAAAGAGATTTTGAAATTACCTATTACCTTTATTTTTCAAGTTATCGAACTGCAGTTTCCGGTTACTTTTATCATTTTTTTTTTTCTTTAAAACACTATGTATGTGAAATTGGGGGTCATCTGCAAACTTCTACTTTTGGATGCACATGCCAATACAATCTTACAACAAGTCATACATTCTGGAACTAACCAATTTTTCCTCAGAATAACCATTTATGCAAGAAATGCATTTGAGTTTAAAATTAAACACTCATCTTATTGAAGATATTCAGATCTTCACTTATCAGAAAAATATCATCAGCCCTATATCTTGGGGCAATTAGCCTCCTGAATACTTATATCCCCTCAGGAGAAAACCCTCAGTTGGTACCTGTTGGTCCACAGGTCTTTTTTCAGAGTATTCAGACAACCCCTGGATCCCCATCCAGCTGGCGAGGGACACGCTCCTAGTGGACAGGTTCCAACGAGAGGAACAATGTCCAAAATATTAAATATGCTCCTTAAAATGGGGAAGAAATGTAAGTAATTACTAAAGAATGTAGAAAAATTGACTGAAGAGGATTATGCAAGAGGAACAACTAAAAAATAGGAGCAGATATCAAAACCATATAGAATTGATGATGTAAGAGAAGAAATTACTGGAGGACTCCAGGACAAGGTAATGCCCTGATTTCCAGTAGGTAAACCATTTTAATCTGTTAAACTGAAAAAGTAAGTAAACTGCATTTTTTTCACTTAATTTTTTCAAAATCATTTAGAAATTTTGTTCAAATAGAGTTTTTGACCTTGGAGATTATTTGTAGAGAATTTGTTGGGGTTTGGTCAAGGTTGATACAAAAATTGTATTTTTTTGGATTAACCTTGACCGAACCCCAATAAATTCTTTAGAAATAGTGTAACCAAGGACTAGAAATATAGTCTTTTAAGACTTTAACAACATACCTTTTTAATTCGATTTAAAATTACTGATGCATCTTTTACTATTGGTGCATTCATCAAGCTCTCTCTTTGCATTAGTTTTTCCAATGCTTGTGAAGCTGCATGCTCCTTGGATTCAGCTTGGGTACGAAAATCATGTGGAAAAGTAGAACATTCAAAAATTTCTTCAGGCTTAAATAAAATAAAAAGTAATAAATGTAAATTATTAATATACTAAATTATGAAAACCTTTAATTTATGGCTAAGTAACTGATAGCAAATAGAAGAAAGTTAGAAATCTTTCTCAACTAACTTTTTTCCACTAGATAGGAAGATAGTTACAAGTTTGAGTGAAAAGAATATGAAAATTATTTTAAATAACTCAATGAGTCAAAATAAGACTAAAGTATAATGGATTTGGAGATTATTAGTTGTTTCGAACTTTGTGAGAAAGAATTGGTCAGGTATTCAGTCTTGGGATTAAAATAAATAAGTTAAGATAGATAGCAAGATCCCCATATCAAGGGATTAACATTCCGTTTTTCACAAGAGTTTCAGACAAAATTATATAATTAGCTCTAATAAAACTCTCCTTGATAATTTTTTTAGAAGTTTAAATTTAAAACATCATAAAGTACAATTTAAAAAGATCTAAAATTTTCTAATGGCCTATGCATATATTGCACCTAGCTCTAATTAAACGAAGATAAGTGGTGATAACTTTTTAAGAAGTATTAAATATGCTAATACTTAATTTAAATGTGTATTTACTTTAGTCTCTGGAAATAATCTTAATTAATTACAACTCATAAAACTTGTTCTTTAATTTTCTTACCAATCTAGAAGATTGCCTGGGTATTGCGACTCGAACTGTGCAAGCATAGCATACTATTGAAACTATTTTTTTAGACTTTAGTTTGTATACAACATAACTGGGTTCCTTGGGCCATTTCTTTTGTTGGACATATGCAGACAGTTTACTTTGGTACAAACACCCCTTGTTTCCTTCTTGTGTATCAACAACTACCACAAGCTAAAAAAGTACAAAAATAAATACAAATCGTTACTATGTTTAAAATATATANCATGGTAGCAATGTGTATAACTTGATTTCCCAACTGGAAATCTCCTTATACGTTGTAAGACAGTGTTGCATGTGTCCACAACAGCTCATGTTACAATAAGTACTGTGCGACTCTATGTACATATATAAAAAGAAAAAGCTAATTAGACAGGTCACTTGGCTATTAAGTACAAGGACTTAGTTTTCAAAAATATTAAAAATCTTAAGGAAGAGTGAAGTAGCTTGTAATTAATTTAGGCTAATTGTTTTTTATTATTTAGTTCACTGTTACAATTATTTATTTCAGATAGTATCCTTTTTCTTCTTCAATATATCAAAATAGTACAGGGAAATTTCCATATCTTGTAATGACACAGTTAAAGAAAATTACTCATTACTCATATCTCGGATGAACGTTCAATATTACAAACATATACTGACAAACAACACAAAATACAAGAAGGACCTCAAAGGAGATCAAAAACGGTTTTGTTTCGAAAAGCATAACTGGTCTATTCTTTTGGGCAATTAGAGGCAGAAAACTCCCGTCACGCAAGTGCTGCATAATCTGAGCAGATTTCCAATCATTCATTGAAGATGGACAGAGAGAGAAAATAGTGTAAAATAGAAAACAATTTAGGCTGATTCCAAAATGTTTGGAGAAAGAGTGGTTAAGAGATCTAAATTTGCTATTCCAGTGCTAAATATCTACCTGAATAAGCGTTTAAAAAAAAAAAGAAAAAAAAAAAAGTAGAAAATAGAAAAATTAAACTGTGAATCAATCACGATCCATTTTTTGTGTGAAGGTAAACAGTGTTGAGACTAGTCTAAGTGATATCTGCATATTATCTGTTGGGGCAGAGAGGTCAGTATGTATCCGCTAGTAAATATAGCGCTGTCTCGCCAGCTGTGTAGTCAGAAACAAATGAACACAAATACATAGTGCTTTATTGACATTGTATGATACGCCAAGTTATTAGTCTTCAAGGGTCTATAAAGCCCGCGCGTGTGTAAATATGTGTGTGTGTGTGTGTGTATACACACACACACACACACACACACATATTTACATATATGTAGGGGTGGTTTATTTGAAAGTAAAGAAGCTACAATTGGTTAATTTTAATTGAATTAATTTAAATGAGACAAATTGATATTAATTTCATATAATCTTTTTTTAAACGATAAGATAAATTTTATACGAGGGATATTTTATTTATAGGGTTAAGTTATATACCATGAAAAATATCGAAATACTCTTAACTGTTGAACAAAATTATACTGACACTCTGAGCTGATTGTCTGGGAGGAGATGGTTGGATTATTGGGATAGGTGATGTAGAAGCGAAAGAGACACTCTTATTAAGTGCTGGGGCCTTTCCTTCATTGGATGAATTATTATTAACTGTATTGGATTGAGCTGCCTGCTTAAGCCTGTTACTTAGCTGTTTACTTTCGGGAGCAGGGGTCACTACTTCAGTGTTAAGTTTATTAGAAGATTTTTGTAAATCTGGAAAAAAAGAAAAGAAAAGTAAACATAATTACAAGAAATAAAATATATAATAATAATAATAATAGAACTTTAATAATCTACAGTATTTTTCAACTGATNGAGCTGCAGTTGCCGAAGATATAAAACTACTTTACGAGGTAATCATAGGATTTCCTATGAATTTAACAAGAAAAACTTTACTAGTAGATTTTTTTGTTGGGGTTCGGTCAAGATAGATCCAAAAATACAATTTTAAATGTTTCAACTTACATTGTAAGCCATTTTCAGGACTGTTGAAATACAAAGTCACGAGATAAACATAAAAAAATTAAATTATTACACTATTATTACAGCTAATACACTAATTGCTTATAACTAAAATTAATGTGATATCAAATGTTATGGAAAAAAAAAAAAAAAACTGAGTAGAAAAAAATCACACATCTACCTATCATGAAGGCGAGAGGGGATCCTATGTTCATGACTGAGAGGAAGAGTTTGGAAATTGGGAGAAATTTTTGAGATGGACATCATGGGTGGTGGAAGGGTGGGGGGTATGAGGTGGTAGATACAAAGGGAGAGTGGCCTGCAATAAAGGAAAATAGCAGGAAAAAAGGTAGGAAGTATTGCAGATAAGTAGCCTAAGAAACTAGGAGAAAAGTTAAACAGATATATTTTTGAGAAGGGCTAATAGTTTTTTAGAATGTTGATAATGTTTGAATAAGTTTAAGAAATTTGTCCTATATCAGTTCTATCATTAACTGGATTGTGTTGTAAGTCTGTGTGAATGGTTTCAGATAATAGGCGTTTGTGTTCATATAGTTCAGTGAAAAGAATGGTAATGATGTCAAAGTCAAATGTGTCACCTTTATGATGAGGCACTTTCAAAGTGATGCACTTTCTAGTTTAACACCAAAAGTAGATCAAGTATGAGTAGCAACTCCATCTTCAATGAATTCCAACATTAGTTCCATCTAAGTCTTGGTCTACCATTTTGCCTCATTGCATGTATTTTTTCATCACTTTTATTAATATATACTCTCTGCTTTTTCTGGGATATCTGTCAATCATTATAAACCTGAGAACATCAACATCCCATAAAGTTTATGCAGCTAAGTGATTGTTCACATTTGTCACCCGCACCTGATCAATATTAGATAGAGCCCACCTTGGGCCAAATATTCTCCTTAGCTACAACACTTAAATAAAAGAAGGGCTGCTTCTTGGATTCTTGAAATCATCTTGTATTCTGAACTATCTTAGGTACTTTGTATTTGCTCAGATTGATTCTGTGTGAAATAATAAAACTCTTTAGCTCTTCAGAAGGCTAAAACAGGATCTTTTTCAGCCATAATTAAATAAATTAATATATGGAGTAAAAGTAAACGAACTCCGAGACATATTCAAAAGTAAACTTTTCTATTTCCATACATGTTTCTCTGTGTCTCTACCTCCTGAATACGTCCTTATTACTTAGTTTTCCCTTCATTTACTTTTAGTCCAATACTCGTTGCAGCTCACAAAGACAACCTCCACAGCATCATATAATTCCCAACCAAGCCAAAGTCATAGACAAACACCAAAAACTGACCCAATTTGTTGGAAACTGTCCCACTGACTTGTACTATAATTTTCTCAAGCAACACACTCCAGGGCAATAATAAATAGGAAGCATGCCTAAGAGTTTGCTAGATTCAATCAAAATCTTTTGAGACCAGTTCTTACATTCTTGACCTTATATTCTGACAAAGGTACACATATTCTTCATAGTCACTTGAATTAGTCGTATAAACTTAAAGCTTTGTTTCGAGATCCAACATATCATGGTATAATTCGTTTCGCGAGATACTGTCATAGGCTCTCTGAAAGCCTATAAAGAGAAAGTGGACCCCTTTTTTTTTATAATCCCTTTTCTGCTTGAGAATTGTTCTAATGGAGAATATTTGATCAGTTGTAGCTTTTTGTTCTATTCCTCACATGAATCCAGTCTGATATATTCTCATTTCTCTTGGCAAATTGTAGCAGCTTCTGATAAAGGTTTTTGAAAAGCTCTTATATGCACATGACAGTAGGGATATTCTACAATAGCAGTTACTTCCTTACTACAATTCTCTGGACTTGTTTCTTCTCGGTGTATGATAATATTGTGCAAAAGCCTATTAAGCTCTTTATCATCATATTTGAACAATTACTAGAGTAACCCATCTGCCTCTAAAACCTTATTGTTTTACAAGGAAATTATTGCTTCTTCCAACTTCTCTAGGTTGAGAGACTCACAGTCACCAGCAGGTATTTCCTAAATTAATCCAGGTACTCTATAGTAGTTTTTGTTATTTAAATACCCTGAAAATATCCTTTCTATTGCTCTATAATAAATGATTAACACTATTCCCTTCACTATATATAGTTAAAGAGTTCCTTCTTTGCAAGTAAGTGAATCATTGGATAACCAGTTCTTGCATTGTTGGTGCAAGATAGTGAAGGGATAGAGAGCAAGTTTTGTCAAGTTATTGAGACAAGGGTTGATCTATTATATCTAAGTTTGTGCAGGTGAGAAACACCTCTTTGATAGGCTTGACACTAATGAGGAAGGCTTCTATGCACCCCAATTGACATCACTGGAAAGAGTCTGTCTAGGGGCTCAGAGAAGGCTGTCCCTCCATCTGACTTGGAAGCAGTGGGCCGATTACCTCCTGCCCATAATATAATATGATTGTGAATCCTATACAATGGTAAGCCAAACTAAACTTTAGGCAAAGATATTTTTCTTTCTATGAGAATTTTTTTTTGTTATTTACCTAAATTAGGGAATAATTATATTGATTTTAAAAACTCTTAACTTCTCAGAATATTTAATAATTGTTTACTAAATATAAACAAATAATGATCATCTCACAAAAAAATGTCAATGCCCCTCTCTTTGTACCAATTATATGGTGTAAGTTTATGGGGAAAAGTAGTAGGAAAGAAGAAGAATAAAAAAGAAAGGAAGAAGTTGTACAATATGTTACTGTTATAAAACCTTATTTAATTAAATTTTTACCTGAAGTTGACTTATGTTTTTGAAGTCTACTATTCATTTTGTTAGCCACTGGTGAAGTATTATCCATGCTCATAGAATGTTTGTATGGAGTAGGGGATGTTTTAGTTTCAGCTATAGAGCATTAAAAATGTATTAATATACAGTAAAACTATTGAAAAAAAAATTAAACACAAAATGAGAATATTTTAATGAGTCAATCTGTCTATACAACAGACATATTTGAAAATTAATTTGAACAAGATAAATTTAATGTAACTAGTATTGCAAACAAAGTACTAGTTACATTAAATTTATGTATAAATTTATTATGAAATGACACAAGAAAAATCTTTCTATACCTACTTTCACAAAAAGCAATAAGCTAAATTAAACAAATCTATATAGAGTACCTCAACACTACATTCTCCACATAACACTGCAAGGAGGACAACATTGGGTTTGTTTTCCTCCTCATTCCATAATAATTTTTGAAATTTTGTTTTGTACTACCATCTGCTGGTGGTATAATGTAGTACCAGTATGGATATTAATAATATTTAATCAATAATTATTAAAAACAGAGAATTTGTTGGGGTTCAGTCAAGGTTGTAATTGGCTATTAGTAATATAATAATTATTCATTTGAATAATAATTATATTGGTAATAGCTGTGGTAACATAAATATAGTGCAAGCCTAATAACACCATTAATTTACAATTCACTGGTAAATTGAATTAACTTTTGAATTTTGAATTAACTTAAAATTTTGAATCCAACATCGAATGCATCAAGCCATCTAACTCCCACAGCTTTCTCAACAATTATTTCACCATATTTGTTTCTAAGTTAGCTTTTAATCGTATTATTTGAATGAATCACATTTAATTAATTATTCAAAGGAAAGTTGGCATTTTTCACTATTCTTAATTAGGAAGTCCACATTTCTATTCTTCTCTGGAGACAAGAGGGAAAAAATTATTGGTGGCAGTCCTAGTGATACACTCTAATCTGTAACAGGTATCAATAATGCCTGACTGCAGAACCTAATTTTTTGTGCTTCTTAATAATTTCTTCAGTCTGCAGCATTCAATAAAGCAGTAATCATCCCCTAACTTCAAAAATAGGAAGCATATTTCTTGGCTTTATTAGGATTATTGAATTGTTTAAAATACTACTTATCAATGATATCTGCACAGAAGAAACATTTTGTTTTGAGTTCAAATAATGTTTTTTCAGGTAACCATGTTTGGGGCAAGGTGCTACCAAGTGCTGATTATTAGGGGTATACCACTAAGCTTGTAACCCAAATTTTCTTTTCATTGCTAACTAGCAAAAGTAATGAATTATTCCCTTCAAAGCAACTAAAAATTACGTCACACAACAAACAGTTTCCTTGCAGTTCAAACCTAAATTATTAAAACATTATATATTCAATATGATAAATACCATAAATTCTAGGCACTGACACAAAAAATAGTTAGAAAAGCAAATGGTGTGAACACGAAAAAATAATGAGTTGAATGATCACATATCAAACGGAATGAAGATGGAGTTGGGCTGAGGGGAGATAAGCTTGGGATGTTGAAAATAATAAAGATTTCATTACAAAATATTGCCAGGTCAGAATAATACTAAGAACCTTTGTGATTCTTCTAGTTCTCAACAAAAAACCCTAGATACTCCAAACAAACCTTGCAATCTAAAATGCATTATTCTACATGGATTATTATTTTATACATTACCACTGAATTTTAACATTTATATTTAAATAATTACAATAAAATTGTAATTATTTAATTTAAATTAATTTTTTTTGTCAAGTACTACAGTAGATGTCTAATTTAATTTACACCATCACACTCTCCTTGAGGGTTTAAAAAAAAACAAAAAACAGTACCTAATAACTTGGTAACCATTGGGAATACAAGGAAAATGTATAATGTAATTATGCACATACTCAACTTTTACCTTTGACCATCTCTTGAGTTCTTGAGGTATTAATAAAGAATCAAAAAATGTGCCCTACAATCAAATTGCTGCTAGAGCTCACCAGAAATTTGTGAGAACTTTTCATATATCATCCCTAGGGACGCATAAATCAATGTGCAAGGTTTCAAAATTTTCAATTTTTTAGGAGTTTGGGTCATTTATTTAGTTCCTTTGACTCAATTAAATCTGATATTAATAGGCTGTACTGTCATTAAAGGGAAGGGTGCATCTAAAAAATAGTAAAAGATCAACTGTTACTGGTAGTGTAATTTAAAAGTATACTTAACTTACCATGGGTGAAGGAAGTAGTTTTGTTCAGATGATTTTTAGCTTTTGGTTTATCAGACTTCATAAACTGCTGTAAGCGGTTGATGGGTTGTGTTGTTGGTAAGGGCAAAAGTGGCTTTTTATTAGATTCTAGAGAATCAATGCTCACATTTTTGTTTTCATCGATTGAAAAATTATTTTTTTCCTGTTTAAAGGTAACAGTTCTCGTTGGTAAATTTTCAGACTAAAACAAACCAAAAGGACATGAAGCAAAATGGGAGAAAACAATAGTATTGGCTTTGTTTTTTATTATAACTGAAACTAAAAATTCTAATGTGATACTGTGAGATCTCCATATAAAAATTTGGCTTATTAAGCAGAAGAAAACCTACAATACAATGAATTAGTTAAATTTTTTAAAATTATTTTAAAAAAAAATCTTTATCCATTACATTCTGTTAATAAAATATCTTGCAATTTGTTAGTCAATAAATATATTAACAAGCAAAAAAATAAATAAATATGAAATTTCACTTTGCAGGAAGAAGGGACCCATCAGCCTGTGTGAAATTAGCACCAGAAACAAGAAATTATGAAATAAAAATGGGTGTGCCATTAACACTTACAAGAGTGCTAATTGTGCCCATAAGAATTAGAAAGTGTGCCGGCCGATAGAGGGTCCGAAAACGACTTCCAAGAATCATGATGCACAACACTAAAAACTTGGAAAATCATGAAAAAAAATGGGTGTGCCCAGTAGTGGGCAAGTGTGTTAAGGTTTGCTCGGAATAATTGACATGTGTTCTGCATCCCATGATTTTTTTATATATTTTCAAACTATCACAAACATTACTTTTAGAAAAATAGTAGAAAATTTAAAAATCTTTTTAAGTGATAAGTCTGGAGTGTGTAATATCCCTTTTGTAATGTCTAACGGAAGCAGCAGGAGAAAAAGAAAAGAAAAAAAAGGTGAAAAAATCATTGTTAAGTGCCTCAAAATCACACTTCAAAAATCAGGGCAAACTGTGACATTAGACATTGTTGACAATCAGAAACCTAAGGATTTAAAGTGTTCTTAGAACTGGTTTGAGGTGATGGATTTATTTTTAAAATTAAATAACAATTCTTAATAACTATTTTTACAATTAAATAACTATTTTTAATTCTTATCTTCAACCAATCAAACTATAAACATTAACAAATTTAAAGGATTCAAAATTCATTTTAAAAAAAGTGATTGAAATAATAGTTTATGTAAGGAATTCTCAAAACTGCACAAGAGCTTCAAAGACAAATATTACTGTGTTAATGAGACAGAACAGCCAGAAAATATTGCAATTTAAAAAAAAATTTTTAACTCTTATTTTTGATGTAAATATGATAATTAAAAAAAAAATGCAAATTAAATATTTTAGTACATTTCCTTAAAAATAAGTTACTCTGATCAAGCTGAAAAATTATGATTACCCTCCCTAAAACTCTGAAATTTTATATTTTAAAACNGGGGGGATTTATAGATCGTAAATTTATTTTATCCTAAAAAGCTTGAAATTACCCCGATTTTCATGACATGAAAAAGTTTATACTACCTGATTGATAAGAAGTACTTTTTTAAGTCCATGGCTATATTTCAATGCAGTATACAGCTGGCCTTTAGAGGTACCGTGATGAATGATCCTAACTTGATAAAGGGGTAAAATATTAAAATAACTATAACTTTGAGACAGCTACAAATACTCTACTCGGGTTTTAACGCCTTGACTAACTAGTTAAGAACTAAACTTATTGTTATTTTCGTCGTTTCTCCTCAACTTGTATCTCAAAGGGAATGTTTTAAATTCAAATCTTTCCAATAATTTAAAATTTAGACAAATGCATTGAGCTTTAAATTTTTTTTCTGTGTAGTTTACACGCAATTTAAAAAAAAATTTTTAACTCTTATTTTTGATGTAAATATGATAATTAAAAAAAAAATGCAAATTAAATATTTTAGTACATTTCCTTAAAAATAAGTTACTGTGATCAAGCTGAAAAATTATGATTACCCTCCCTAAAACTCTGAAATTTTATATTTTAAAACATGTAGCTCTAAATGTTGTTTTTTTAGCTATTAAATGTATGCAGAACGTCAAACTTATTTCTCTATAAACAAAATTTGACCTTAAGTTCCAGATGAGTTAGTAATATGTCCTTCAAATGAAACTTATAATAATAGGATAGGTCAACCACAAGCTATCTCTAACATCTTAGCATGGATTTTAGCTTTGAACATACTTTAGGTACGATAACAGAAAATGTTATAAAAATATTCTTTTATTTTATGATTCCATTGTTAGATGTCTTAGTTGTAGACAGGAAAAAAAAATGAATAAATGTTAACATGAATATTTGCTCTAGAATTATTTTACTAAGAAAATTCTTTATAGCATAAAGAACTATGGGAAATAACATTTCCCCTTTTCAACATTTTGTTGTTTGAGTTATATTTTTCTAAGAGCTACTTCTTTTGATTTCATGAACTTGGGCTACACCCTGAATGTTAATAATTAAATAGCGAAATTCTATCAGAGTAAGCTGAAAATTAAAATTACTTACAGCATAGTTTTTCATTCCAGGCCTAAGAGGAGCTGCAGTTGCCGAAGAGGGCCTTCTTCGATACCGGGGTGGTCTACTTTGTTTAATGTGAATTACATTTTTAGCAGGCTAAAATAAAAAATCTATTATCATATTTAATTATAAATATTAAATTATAATTTCATAATTCAGGAATAAAGGAGAGAAGAAAAATAATGACTATGTAGACCATTGTATTCTGACCCTAAATACATTGAGAGAGATAAAATACAAACTATTAGATGATTTTAGTAGGGGTTTGGTCAAGGTAGATCCAAAAAAAAAAATACAAAATAAAAAAAATGTATTTTTTAAAAAGATTATCTGCCAATGTTTCGGCTTACATTGTAAGCTATCTTCAGGGCTATCATGAAGACGAGAGAGGACGTCCTGTCCCTAAGTTCACATTTCCATGACTAACACTTTTTTTTTTGGATCTACCTTGACCGAACCCCAACTAAAATCATCTAATAATAATATCTACGGTCACAAAAACTCTCCTTTTAAAATAAAATCCAAACATTTAAACACTGACAGATAATAATTAAAAATGTTTGTAATAACAATTTGAAATTATTATTTTAAAGAAAATAAGTTCAAGCCATGTTGGAACTCAAACCTATTTTCTGATCGCTAATCAGATGTATAAACCTGTACACTACAAGGGCCTTTATGTAGAGACTTCCCTTTCATGTCAGAAACTTCTCCCTAGAGGTCCTCTAGCCTTCCATACAAAGGTTTTTTTTTAAATTTAAAATAATAATTGTAAATTATTATTACAAAGATTCTTAATTATTAAAGGTCCCGTATGTGGTGCCACCAGAATGGGATTCCATCCTGTATTCAGTTTGTATTTTAGTCCTTGATATAATATAATTAATAGCCAAAGAATACTCCATTGTTATCTACCATCTAAGCCAAGCTGTCTCCTAGCCAATTGATTGTCTCAATCCCATAGATGCCATTCCTAGGAATGGCTGTCAAAGAAAAGCATGGATCTTTTTTTTTTCAAATTGCTCCCTTACAGCAACAGAAAAAGCAGTTTGACCACAATCAAGCCATTTCATACAGTTATTCAGGTTAATCCAGTAAACCCACTTTTCATGATAATTACGTGACAATATTCCAGTAAAATCTCATATCAGAAGGGTTTTTCGATAAATTTTCAAAAATTCCTAACCTCTTAGATGATGGTTGAGAAGGAAGTTTGTGAGGAATTAGTCTACTGCTCTTTTTCCCATTCCCCATAGGGAGTAGATGGCAACTAACAGTATCTTTAACACACCACACCGCTTGGAAAGTTTTGGAGAACTTTTATACGGATTTTACTCAACAGCTTCCTGCAGAACCTCATCAATACACTTTAATGGTCACCCTGAGCTCTTCTTCCCTTAGCCCTTATGTCGTATCTCCACTGCTAAATTTTTCAAACCAATGACGCAAGGTGTGCGACACCTTCCCCTTCATGTATAAACCAGATGTACAGGTAGGTATATGTATAAGTATAACTAGGTAAAGGAATAGGTATAAGGTATAACTTTAATAATTTCACAAGTTGCTTCAGTGACTGGGAAATTTTTCCCCCCATTAATGCCTTAATATTATGAGAATTTTGTAGAGCGATGTATTTTACATATTTCTTTTTTGAAATATATAACTAAACTGAAGCTAGTTTTGAAGAACTTGAATGGGATTTAACAAGCTTAGAGATGCTCTAAAGGGATTTTTAAGTATTGATAAGTATTAAAACATTTATAGTCCTTTGAAATCTTGAATTTGATAAAGCAGTCTTTATATATATATAAATATATATACACACACACACCCCTTTATTATTTAAAGTAACTGAAACATGAAATAAAAGCCATAACATATCAAAGCTAAGCAAAAGACTTTTAGATACATAATTATGAAAATTTTACATAGGAAGAGTGAACTTTTCATAACCAATTTTTTTATATTTTTATAACCTTTCTTTACATATTACATTCTGTTAAAAATAAAAAAAACCATTTTGTAATTCGATTACAATGAATAGTAAAAAAAAAAAAATATATTAATGAGTCACATGAGGAGAGGTGACCAGTGACACCCCTCTCAAATTCATAACCAATAGCTGAGAAAAAAATATAGACATTTTCTCTTTAAGCCCTTTTCAGAAGTACATCTTTCCATATTTTAATTATTTTGTAAAAAATATTGTATCACAACTTAGTACCACTAATGAAATCTCTTTTAAGTGGTATGAAGAAAAATTTTTGCCTAATGGACCTTTCAGATTTCCAGTTGAAATCATGATTGGTAGCAAAAAGGTATTCTCAGTTTTGAGGCATGAACTAAAATGACACATACGTGAAATAAATGTGGTTACACGAATATTAAAGAAGGTATTAAAGTATGTAACTATGGAGGAAGATCTCTTCCTCAACTCTTTACTCTCGAAAAAACATCTTCACCCTGCCTGAAAGTTTTCTTACCTTTCACACTCATGCCCTCTTGTTTTACAATCAAATCAGCCATTTACTCTTATTAATGCCCATCACTTTATACTGGATACTGGAGTTGCTGCATATCATCAAATAATGTTTGATTTGCCATATTCTGTAAATTGCTCTACTCAGAAACTTCAAAACAGAATTCAGGATTTGTTTTATCTATTTCTACAATGTGCCTAATTCATATGAGCTTGATACATAAACTGTAAGAGAGTTAATGCTTAAAACAGATCCAAAAGCGAAAAAAAAAAATACATTTAAGGGCCTGGACTTATTGAAATTTAGACAAATGCATTGAGCTTTAAATTTTTTTTCTGTCTAGTTTACACTGGTGCTTGATAATTTTTTGTGTGATAGGAGCTTAAGCCATGTTAGCTATTTGATTTGATTCATAACTAATTAATAATTACTTTTCATTGATAATTATTTGCCAGGAAATATATACAATGCATAATTTGTTGATTTGCAATGTTCTTTTTGTATGTCAAACAGTATGGCTGTTGTATGGCCCAGAGAAGAGCCTAGGTTACCAAAAGATAGTGTGAGAAGCCAAGGATAGCACTTGAAGATTGGTATACCCTTGGAGGTTGGTATGGAATATGAAAGATCTGGAGGGAATGAGATTGGACACAAAAGGTATATGAAGGACAATATGGTAGGTAGGTTTTATTGGAAGCATAGGGAAGAGCATTTAGGAGAGTACAAAGGGCCTGAGAATGCTAGATGTTCCAAGGCTTTGCTGAGCCCCACAGTTCAATGTCATAAGTCCCATTAAGAATAATGAGTGCCTAGCATAGTCAGTTTATTTTCTATTGCTAACTTGGTTCATAAGTCTATGAAGTTGTTTAAATTTTCTATTCATTTCTTGTTCCTCAGCTTGTAGGTGGGTCTAGAGTTGAGATAGAATTCAAGATAGTTTACGGTCAGAGAGAAAAGAAGTGGGTTATTGTTAAGAAACAATGATGGACATTAGCCTCTTCAGAGTGAAGTTACAATGGCCAATTTATTCTCATTGAGATATTTTCCACATTCAGACAGGGAGATAGAGTTAATGTGAGAATTGAGAATATCTGCAGCTATGTTTGGATAAGAGAGACAGGAAAGATATGGATGGCTGTGACATCAGCATAGGATAATAGGAGGGTTTCAGAATGGGCTGGAATGTCAGAAATGGAAAAGGTATAAGGGATAGAACCAAGGATGCTGATCCGTAGAACTCTCACTTTTACAGAGTAGAGGTCAGCATAGTCCAGCCCTTGGTGGACACAAACAATGTGGCAGATAGAAATGTTTTATATTGAATAATATTAATTATAAAGAAATATTGAATTACTTTATTTCATTATTTTGTTCATTCATTATATTCTTATTAATATTAAACAAATTATCTGAATGGATAAAATCTAAATATCAAATTTGGTTGGAGCTGAGAAAAATAGTGAAGAGGCCAGAAAGACCCTTTTTTTTATGTTATGATAAAAAAATTTTTTTTCTCTTTAAATGTAACATAGTTTGATACGTGGATGCCCAGGTATTTCAAGTAAACTTCATTTTTCCAATCTAACTTGTTAATCTACCTCATACTTTTTATAATAATATAAAAGCATGATCCCTAAAAATTAATTTCACAGAAGAAGAGATCAACTTCTTTATTGACCCCATCTGATCAACAGATAAATCTAGTAGTTAATTTTTTTAAAGAATTCAAAACACTAGGAAAAAGTAAAATCAGCAGTCTAGCCTTCAGACCTAACACCAAAATATGGTAGCATTAAATCACAGGGATATATAAACCCAGAAAGAGAAAATAGAAATATTTATCAATAATAAAACAACCTTAAGAAACATTTAATACAAAAAAAAAAAAAAAAGCTTGGTGCTCAGCAATCTTTTATGGCAGAAAATTAAATACATATTTACAACATAAAAAAATAAAAAGCTTTATTTTAAAGATTACAAATGTTAAGTCCCACTTATGCAATTTAAAATTACCCCAATTTTAAATACTTACTTTAACTTTCTTTCTGGATGATGATCCTTTTTGGCCCTGAACAAGGGAAATTAGGCTAGCCGTGTTTTCATTCACTTTGGCTTTTGCATAATATATTCCATCTTTTAAATTTAAACTGATGTCAGGAACTGACTTTAAAAATTCCTCTAAACTCTTGTAGCCTAATCTTTGATAGGGAATATTTTCTCCAAGCAATTGTTGATAGTCCCCTTGAATAATTAAAAGAATAAGTTAGGTTTAATTTCCTTTAAACAATGGAAAATCAGCAATGCAATTTTATAATAAAATGAACTAAAATCTACTATCCTTAATGGAATTACTATAACTGATATAAATTCAGTAATATATTATGAAACAATACCCAAAAAAACATAACAAAGTAATACAATCAAGAATCATTTATCGTAAAAAATAATTATTATTTCATAAGTAGGTTATACACAAGGAATAACTTGTAAAGTGAATGTCATCTAGTTTTGTTTGTCTATTTAAGAAGCTAAATGCCCAAAAACTTAAAAAATATAATGTAGACATGATTTTAACGAAAAGTATTACTATTAAGATGATGAACTTGAATTCCATTTTTGGCACTTATTAAACAAGCCCTCAGGCTTTTAATAACACTTGATTTCTCGTTTTCAATATTAGACATTTTCATACATAAAACAATTTACATATTCAGAAGCCAAGCTTTATAAAAATCAGTTAAATGGGAAACGTTAATCCTCAGAAAACCTTTGAACTTTGACAAGAGTTAGGATTGATCAAACTTGACTTCAACAGCAGTGAAGGCGTGTCACTTGACATTCAATGTTACCCACCTTACTAATATTTTGTAAATTTTAATTTCAATTCTAATTTATTATTTTGAATTAGTTATTTATTTTATTTCTAAATAAATCAGAAATTAAAAAATTTATGTATTATTAACTTATTATAATATTGTCTGGGAAAAAAAATTGAACACCATACTAATGCACCAACATATAATGTTATTGATCCGTAGAATGTTAGTAATTTCTCTAAAATACCTAATTTATCTTTTTAATTCATAATTATTTAAAAAAATGAAGATTCTATAAAAACTATGATGGTTGTGGGGGGGG